>JAJJMB010010755.1:1338431-1478434 GCA_023531105.1 Papaver atlanticum | reverse complement strand
AGTTCAATCCTCATCGCCTACAGACAAGCTCAGCCCCATAGGAAAAACCCCGACTCTCACGGGGAAGAGACTCATCCCTTGGTCCTCAAGGCATCCATAGCCACGATTGCTAGCATATATCCCCGCAAGATACTGCTGGTTATGATGCTGTGACTCCTAGCGCACATCCTCGATGAGATACCGCTGGTCACGTAGAATCTGTGGAGCGTAAAACGTCTACGACTGATTTATGAACCAAAACAACCATAATTTCAGCATATCTTCGCGAGACGCAGCTGGTTGTGATGTCATGATTCCTAGTATACATGCTCGATGATATATTGCTGGTCATGTAGGCTCTGTGTATGCGTAAAAACATCCCGGCGGACTTATGACGCATAACATAGACATACGTGTCTCCTGTAAGCACGACTCAACCTGTTTGAGATCGAGGAATGATTTTTAGAACGTCATCACGAGATGCACTTGTCACGTCTAATCTAGGCCTTGAATTGACTTAATGAGGCTTCCAGATAATTCCTAGGACATCCCCATGAGATACGCTGGTTATTCTGCCTCTGGGACCTTTTGGACAGACTCCTAGAACATCCTTTTGAGATATATCGGTCATTTTTTCCCCATTATACGGACACAATTGACTCCTAGCACATCTCTGCAAGATACTCTGGTCAAAGACAAGTGAGCCAAGGTCTCGCAGAGACATTCTCAGGCATGCAAGCCTCCCTTTTCTCTCAAACATGTCCCAGATGACTTCAGAGAGACTTAATCGTGTTATCCAAACCTCAGACGAACTCAATCGTATGAGCCAAACCTCAAACGTCCTTATGCTAATCTGAGCTGAACCAACTTGTCTGAAGAGTCTTATACAAGCATAAACATGAGGCACATGTTTATTACTCAGCATCTCAAATACACTCACGACTAGTAAATTGAGCCTGAACTGTACATGTCTATCCAAAAACGTGGATAAGCTCCCTCGAGCTTTTCGTTCTAAAAAAAAAAGGATCCACGGGAAATAGTATGGCATCCACGTAACATATGTGACAGAAAATGAAGAGGGGAAGCCTAGTTTACATGATCGGCTACAGATAATATCTCTCTCTAAACACACCATCGCAAAAGGTGACTCAGCTTCACACAGATGAGGGGTATCAATTAGGGTTTTGGTATGGCGGTCTACGACATGTGTGTGAAATACCCAACCTTTTTCTCACCGCAGAAGAGAGTAAAAGCGGTGGATAAGGAGATAAACTCAGCCTAGTTTATCTATATTTATTCCTAAAGAAACGGGAAAAGTGCTCCGCACAACAAGCAATCCATATCTTCACCGACCTGAGATTAGAGAATTCAGCTATAAATAGGATTTATATTTCTCCAAGCTAACACATAACATTCCCATAACCACTCAGAGTAATAACTTGTTCTCAGATCTCTCTCTTCATCTGCATCCCTCCCTACACCGGACCTAAGCCTCATTCCTTGTGACTGAAGAAACCTTTGAACGACCACTGTGTGTGGTTTAGGAGAAGACTGTTCATGCTCAACCTCCCGTAGCTAACTTTTAGAAACCCTGGAATCCCACTTATATCCTTTCACCGATTTTAGTGAAAATATAGGGAATTTGGCTCAAAAAAGAAAGAAATTCGAGTTTATGATTTCCAAAAGCAGAACTACACAAACGCATCTTTATATCTCAAGTTGTATCCATGCCTAGGGAATCTCATGGACTCTCTCATGCCAAAGAAAAATCAAGCTCAAATGGTTTTTGATGAAAATACCCTTAGTTTTAAGAGTAGGTATTTTCTCTAAAAAAGAGGTGTCTGATTGGTACGAAGGATTGGATAAGTTCTCATCACACAAGGTACTAACCCCACAAGATATATGCATGCCTACCAACCCTCGCCAAACCTCCCCAGAGTTTCTGAAGGAGTCAGACACAAAGAAAAGAAAAATTAGGGTTTAGGTACAGTACAAGCCTGAACTCAAAATTTGTATGGGACGAGGAGTCGAAAACCCAAAAGGAACACCTGTTTTTTTTATCATGGCTCTTCGCCAACATCACGTCCATCCAGGAAGCCGTTTAAAAATATTTCTATCCCATATAAGCTCAGTTGTAAGAAGAAAGAAATTAGGGTTTTGATCAAATAAACCCTAATTTGCAAGTCTATTCTCTCAAGATGGAAATTTTGTCTCACCAAGACCCATTATCACGCTAGTGACGCCTCCCAACGCGAAAGCCTAAAAGGATTCCAAGTCTAGAGTCAATTCTAAGCTAAGAGTCAAAACAAGACTTAACATCAATCACCGTAATCAGGGACTCTACAAGTCTAAAAGAACGAGAGGGTTGCAATTTCACATCCGAATTATTCGTCATTATCTATATACTCATCATATAATAATCAAGGTTCTAATCAAGAGTAGCGGGCTTAATGTATATGGTGAAATTTGCATTAGGGGAAAAAATATCATTTCAAGACCAGGGGCAAAATGGTAATTCCATACTTAAGGGGTGAGTCATTATTCCGAGTCAACAACCGTCTTCTAAGTTAAGTAAATATCAAAATGTAAGAGGGTTGGACATAAAAAGGAGCTCTATAGACAAGTTCGATCCTCACCGCCTGAAATACAAGCTCAACCCCACAAGACAAAACTCAACTCTTACGAGAGAGACTCAGCCCTTGGTCCTCAAGGCACTCATAGACACGATTTCTAATATACATCCCTGTGAGACACTGCTGGTCGTGATGCCGTGACTCATAGTACACATCCTCGACGAGATATTGCTAGTCACATAGGTTCTGTAGAGCGTATAACGTCCCAGCTGATTTATGAACCAGAACAACCATAATTTCAGCATGTCTTCGCGAGGCTTGGCTGGTTGTAATATCATGATTCTTAGTATACATCCTCGACAAGATATTATTGGTCATATAAGCTCTGTCAATGCGTAAAAACGTCTTGGCAGACTTATGACCCAGAGTGGAGACATACGTGTCTCCTGTAAGCACGACTCACCCTATTTGAGATCAATAAATGATCCCTAGTACATCGTCGCGAGATACACTGGTCACGTCTACTCTAGGCTTCTAAATAATTCATAGGACATCCCAGCGAGATACGCTGGTTATTCTGCCTTTAGGACCTTTCGAAAGATTCCTAGAACATCATTTCGAGATACATTGGTCATGTCAGCCCCATTATACGGACACAATTAACTCCTAGCATATCTCTGCAAGATACACTGGTCAAAGACAAGTGAACCAAGGTCTCGCAGAGACGTTAACAGGCATGCAAGCATCTCTTTTCTCTCAAACATGTCCCCGCTGATTTCGGAGAGACTCAATCGTCAGCCAAACCTTAGACGACCTCATGCTAATTTGAGATGGACCAGCTTATCTGAAGAGTCTTATACAAGCATAAACACTCGGGAACATTCCTCTTTCTCAGCGTCCCAAACACACTCACGACTAGTAAATTGAGCCTGAACTATCCAAAAACGTGGATAAGCTCCTTCGTGATCAAAAAAGGAATCCACGGGTAATAATACGGCCTCCACGTGACATATGTGACCGGCCATGAGGGAAAGCCTAATCTCAGCTCCTCTCACACTCTACACACGATTTACGAGGCATTCCTTACATTTTTACGTAACTCATCCTAGTCATTATTACAAACCTGAGAATGTCTCTTTATCTTGGCCAACTCGGCTACAGATAATATTTCTCTCTCTTAACACATCATCGCAAAGGATGACTCATCTTCACACGAATGTGGGGATATCAATTAGGGTTTCGGCCTGGCGGTCTACGACACGTGTGAGAAATATCCTGTTTACTTACCGCGAAAGAGAGTAAATGCGATGGGATAAAGAGATAAACTCATCATAGTTTATCTCTATCTATTCCCGAAGAGACGGGAAAAGTGCTTCGCACGACAAGCAATCCCTATCTTCACCGACCTGAGATTAGAGAATTCAACTATAAATAGGTCTTCTATTTCTCCAAGCTAACACACAACTTTCTCATAACCTATTAGAGAAATAACTTGTTCTCTGATCTTTCTCTTCATCTGCTTCCGTCCCTAAGACCGCCGACCCTAACCCTCATTCCATGTGACTGAAGCAGTCTTTGAACGATCACTATGCGTAGTTAGGTGAAGATGTTCGTGCTCAGCCTCCCGTAACTCACTTTCAGAAACCCTAGATTCCCACTTTTAGCCTCTCACCGATTTTAGGTAACTACAAATGCGATTTGAGAGAAGTGATTGGTGGAAAATTTATATTGGACTGAGTACTACTGTTGGCGACAATCGCATGACCAGAGTTCTATCACTAGCTACCAATGTTGTGTCACTGAGCAACACAACTTGTATCGTGCAACCAAAATTCTTCTGCTCAGTCGTTATTACCATAGTGAAGAACTACATTTGTTCATCCATCTCCACCTGCTCAGCAAATTTTCATTGTTATAGGATTTTACTTAAGAGTAAAAAAAACATCTACCTCATTAATATGTTTATCTAGAGAAACAAAAAAAAAACTTACGAAAAAAGTACAGTTGAAACTCTATTAATTAATACTCAAATATTTAATAATATCTCTAAAATAATATATGATTTTTTGATACCAACTAGATTTATAAAAACTAAAATATTATGATTGCTAAAATGGGGTATCGTTTCATATAAGACAAAATTAAAGCAAATTATGACCGTCGGATCACTTAAACATTACCCGTGTTAATCCCACTAATCCCTTTTAACAATCACGTGAAATTTAACACGGTAAATTCAATAGTAAATAAACTTTTGTGATTCTAAAAACATTAATATATATATATGGTTTTAATTTTATTTTCATAAATCTAAAGTCTCACGAAAAACTATCAAGTGGTCTGATGGTTCTCATGCTCCCTCTCTTGGAGGAGGTACCCTAGACCTTGTAAATAAAATTAGTATTTAGTATTTAGGGGCCACAACTAACCACTGTACTAAAAAAAAGAAAGAGCTAAAGTCTCACGAGATAATGCAAGGTCTACAAATAAAGAACGATTTTTTGGGCACTACTCAAAAATGGAGGGGGGTTGCTCTTCATTTTTTTGGTGGATATTTGGAGTAATTTTGGGTCACTCCTTATCTAAGTATATATGTTAATACCAAACTTACCCTTCGTAGTTAAATTAGTTAGGGTAATGATTAGTTAGTGTAAGGATTAGTTAAATAATTAAGTTAAATTAATTAGTGATTAGTGAGGTTAGATTAATTAGTCGGGTGTTTTTAGAAGAATAATTTTTGAGAAGAAGAAGAAGAGGGTTTTGGTTTTTTTTTTTTTTTTTTTTTTAAGATGGTTTGAAATGAGGGTTTCGGGTACTTTGGTATACTTCAAATTTAGTTAATGTTGCTTGAATTGACCAAAACTTTAGAAAAAATGAAAAATTTATAAACTGATTTCGACTATGGAAATAAAGTTCGGTTATGACATCTGAAGAACAGGTAGCCGAACTCATCTGCAAGGGTAGTCCGGCTAATGTTTCTGAAAACACAGGTAGCCGAACTCATCTTTAATGGAGTTTTTTCTTTCAGAGAAAAGTTCGGTTAGGAGAAATAAATTGCGACGTAACCGAACTAAAATTTCGGCTGGGAAAAAAAATGAAAAAAAGTTGCGACGTAACCGAACTAAAAGTTCGGCTGGGAAAAAAAAATCGACGTAACTGAACTCAATATGTATGTTTTCAGAGAAAAGTTCGGTTAGGAGAAAAGAATTGCGACGTAACCGAACTAAAAGTTCGGCTGGGAAAAAAAAAGAAAAAAAGTTGCGAGGTAACCAAACTAAAAGTTCGGCCGGGAATTTTTTTTACTTGGTAACCGGACTTTTTTCTGAAAGAAAAAACTCCATTAAAGCTGAGTTCGGCTAGTTCGACAAACTGTTTCACATAATTCCTAGCCGAACTTCTCTCTGCAACTTCAATTTTCAACTCATTTTGATGATTACTACTCATTTTTTCAACAAAAAATGAATCACAAGTAATGGGTTTGTGGAAATTTCTTTGAATCGAAACGATGAAGCGGAAAGAAGAGAAGAAAATGAACCCTCTAATAGTAACGGATTTTTGAAAAATTAAAAGTAATGGATTTGTTATAATTTTGATTTTGTTTTGTTAATGATTTAGATCAGGTATATGTATATTTATTAGATTAGTTTTAATTTTAATTAGGTTAAAGGTAGGTTAGTCATTTTCACACTTTAGGACACCCCTTATAAGTATAGGGTAGACATTCTTATCACTTAGTAGTCCCCCTCCATTTTTGAGCCGTGCCCAAAAAATCGTTCAAAATAAAGTGAAATAGCATGGGATTTGTCGCTTAGGGCCATTTATTTAGACTGAACTACCTAGAAAATATCTACCTATAACACCTGCTATACGTAGTCTAAAAGTGGAAGAGTTCAGTCTCACTTCTCCTGTTCTTACGTTGGAGATATTATAAAGAGATAAGAGTGGAGCGAATTGAGTGAATGAGTGTGAGTTCCAAGTAAAATCAAGGCCACACAACATTAGGGTTTCCATTTTCATCTGGTAATCACAAATCTTCCCATCTTACATTCTTCTTCATTGTCTATTCATATTTTGATCATTAAATTTGATTTGATTCTTTTAAATTTTCTCTGAAAATCCTAATTACTGTTTTTGATTCTGATTGTAACTTTTGCAGTTATGGCTTCAATAAATACTGCTTTGACATCATTCGTATGCAAGAGAAATAACAACAGCACTCATAAGTTTCTGAACACATCATTCCTACCTGAATTTGATGTGCTCGGTCGTGTTTCGAATGTTTGGGATAAAGAATCATGTGCTTCTGCTGCACCTCGATTGAATGCTGGTGTTAGAGCTACATTAACCTTTGATCCATCAACTACTAGTAATTCTGAGAACAAGACTAAACAGAGCAAACATACGATTAATCCTGCTGCTCCTGATTTTCTCCCTTTACCATCCTTCGAACAATGCTTTCCTAAAAGCACTAAAGAAAGCAGGTATGTTGTTCGCCTGAATCGGAGTATTTTTTTTGTTGGCGGTAGATACAGTTTTTGGAATGATATATTAATGATTCTTTGTTTGTATTTGCAGGGAGGTTGTTCATGAGGAATCTGGTCATGTGCTTAAGGTTCCGTTCAGACGGGTTCATTTGTCTGGCGATGAATCACATTTTGATACCTATGATACCAGCGGTCCACAAAATATCGATCCACGAGATGGTTGTTATTACTAATTCTTTGCAATTTTCATTCTAATGTTACTATGTTTGATTTAATTGCTATTTCAAATGTCTTTGCGTTAGTGTTAGATGAGGAATTATGTTTTTATAGGTACTAATTATGCTATGCTTGTTTAAATTCGTATTGTATTTGGTGTGCTATGTCCTTGTTGTCTTTGTAACTTACTTCATGTTGAATCATGTTTGCTTGGCTGAACAGTAGCTCACTTGCATCTTCATAAATGTCATTTTGATCTATGTTGTTCATTTCTAAATCGGTAGTTCTACCAAAAAAATTCTTCGTATCTGTTGGATTAACAAATTATTTCTAGCTTTTCTTTTATCTTAGAGAGCATGTCATGTCGTGTTCATTTCTACTTGTTTCTTATGCTTAGATAACATTTTCAGTAACATTGAGCTACTCTTCATACATATGTATAAATTTATCTCGTTCGAATGAACTTTCCGAAGTAACTCGTATTTTTTTTCCTTACTCTGCAGGGCTCCCTAAACTGCGCAAAGACTGGATTGAAAGGAGGGAGAGTATAGGTGGACCAAGATACACCCAGATGTATTATGCTAAGCAGGGAGTTATTACTGAAGAGATGCTGTTCTGTGCCACTCGCGAAAATCTTGATCCAGAATTTGTGAGGTCAGAAGTCGCACGTGGACGGGCAATCATCCCTTCAAACAAGAAGCACTTGGAGTTGGAGCCCATGATAGTTGGAAGAAATTTTTTGGTCAAGGTCAATGCAAATATTGGGAATTCAGCTGTTGTTAGCTCTATTGAGGAAGAAGTGGTAAAACTTCAATGGGCTACTATGTGGGGTGGTGATACTATAATGGATCTCTCTACAGGTCGTCACATCCACGAGACACGTGAGTGGATCCTTCGTAATTCAGCTGTGCCTGTAGGAACTGTCCCAATCTACCAGGCTCTAGAGAAGGTGAATGGTATTGCCGAAGATCTTAACTGGGAAGTTTTCAGGCAAACCTTAATTGAACAAGCCGAGCAGGGTGTGGATTACTTCACAATCCATGCTGGGGTTCTGCTTCGCTACATTCCGCTGACAGCTAAGCGCATGACCGGAATTGTGTCACGTGGAGGATCAATTCACGCAAAATGGTGCTTGGCTTATCATAGGGAGAATTTCGCTTATGAGCACTGGGATGATATCCTCGACATCTGTAATCAATATGACGTGGCTTTATCAATTGGTGATGGACTGAGGCCTGGCTCAATTTATGATGCCAATGACACTGCTCAATTTGCTGAGCTTTTGACACAAGGAGAGCTGACACGTCGAGCCTGGGAGAAGGACGTACAGGTAAACTATATTCTGATCTTGCAAGTCAAGTGATCATATGCTTTACGAATTCTTCCTATTTTCCTTTTTGTTTATTAGTTTTTTTCATTGTCAAAAGCACCTTTGTCGAATATATTGTACCCTTATGTACTGTAGCATGTCCATGGAAAATGTTTTGTTAAGCCAAGTATTGTTGTTTTTGTGCTCATAGGTGATGAACGAAGGACCTGGGCATATTCCACTACACAAAATCCCTGAAAACATGGAAAAACAGCTCGAGTGGTGCAATGAAGCACCATTTTATACACTTGGTCCATTGACGACTGATATTGCACCTGGGTATGATCACATTACCTCGGCCATTGGAGCTGCTAACATAGGAGCTCTTGGAACTGCCCTTCTTTGTTATGTGACACCAAAGGAACACCTTGGGCTACCAAATAGGGATGATGTGAAGGCTGGGGTTATCGCATACAAGATAGCTGCTCATGCAGCCGATTTAGCTAAAGGTCATCCAGGTGCTCAAGCCTGGGATGATGCATTGAGCAAGGCAAGATTCGAGTTTCGGTGGATGGACCAGTTTGCTTTGTCTTTGGATCCCATGACTGCCATGTCCTTCCATGACGAGACCCTACCAGCTGATGGTGCTAAAGTTGCACATTTCTGCTCTATGTGTGGGCCAAAGTTCTGTTCTATGAAGATAACAGAGGATGTCAGGAAGTATGCTGAGAAGCATGGCTACGGGGATGAAGAAGCTGTAAAGCGTGGAATGGATGCTATGAGTGCGGAGTTTTTGGCTGCTAAGAAAACTGTGAGTGGGGAGCAACACGGTGAAGTTGGGGGTGAAATCTACTTGCCTGCAAATTATGTGTCTGAAGCTCAACCTCTTTGAGAATCTGAGAGACAGAAGGTTGGTACTCTAACTCTATGCTTGAGAAATACTTTGCAGTTGTAGATAACATGTCAAATTTATATTCTTGACTTCCTTTCTCGCGCAGGAGTAACTATAGTCTCGTCTAGCAAACTGGGTTGAGGCCTCTTGGTGCCTTAGCAAATGATCCTACTTGTTCAGCAGTTGTGACTTGTGGTTGTCATTTCAGGATGTAGGTGAGCAGAACAGTTTATTTAGTTGAATAACTCAAGGAAACTATTTATTCATTGTACTTGCTTCCGGTCTTGCAATAATAAGATGTTTGCGTATTATTATTATTTTATTTTATTTTGACGTCAGAAAGCACCAGGGGTGCCTGCACCTAGTATGGTCCTGGCCATGTTTTGCCAAGACTGTAACCAGGTGTTGGCTGAGAAAGTCCCTTTGAACCTGAACAGGATAATGCCTGCGTAGGGAGTGTGCCTTTGTTTTTTCTTTTGTGCTTGAACAGGGCATCCTTAGCTCTGGCCATCTCTGATCCATGTGGATATCAAGGTCTGGCCATCTCTGGCCATCTTCATTTCGTACACATGGGAGGTTGCTGAATCTGCTCCATGTCTCTGCTGCTCTAAGTGTAGTCTAACACAGTAGCCTTGAGAGCCTGGTACTGCATACATGTGCGATGCTAACTATCTAATTCTTTTACTATTTCGCAAATGATATCATTATGAAAGTTGTTTCAGATGTGAAAACGACTAAAAGCGAACTTGAAGGTTCATACAAAAATCTGAAAATAATCTTTTTATTCGCACGAACTTTCGAGCTCATTTTAGTCATTTTGTCATCTGATTCGCTGAAGTTTCCAATTAGAAAAAAGAAAGAAGGGGGATCATCTTTAGTTTCCAAAATCGTATCATTTACATAATTTGGTTTAGTATTCAAGAAGGTATGATTTTTTGAATAGTTCATCTCATATCTGAAGAAAATGGACCGAAAGTTTGTTAAGTACCATGAACTACATGGAAAACCCTATGGATACTCATTTTACATGTAGGGTACTTGTACTATATGTTAATTACGTAAACTTCATCAAAGTTGTCCTTGACTTTTTGTTTTCTTTTTTAAAACTCTTAGAACTTGTCAAAAAATTATTTTGATCGATTTTAAGCTTAATAACCAGAACCTTATCTACGACAATCTTATGATCATAAACATTATGCTCTGGTTCAAAAAAAAAAAATTTATGCTCTGGTTCAAAAAAAAAAAAATTTATGGTCATTTGCGAATTTCTCAACACAATTTTCTCAAATTTTCTCTTTTCTCAAGTATACTAGAACACCGCCTCCACGGTGGGGAGGGCCAACCGAAGAAAAACGAAACAAATAACAATTTCCGCCGGTAGGCATATACTACCTTCGTTTCAGGAAAAGCGATATTTTCATAGTTTCATTTTGCCTAATAATAGGCCAAATTGATAAATTGATCACTTTTCCTGAAACAGAGGGAAATTGAAAAAGTGAAAGTATCTATTTTGCTGAAACGGAGTGAAAGTATCACTTTTCCTGACACGGAAAATTAGTCGATGCATAAACCAAAATATGGATGCATAATATGTTATGCATCCTTTGTGGTGGTTTGCATAATGGCTATGCATTGAATTTTCGAAAACTATGCATAAAGTGAAAGTATTATTTTTCTTGATATACATCGTTTTATTAGTTGCAACGAAAATTAGTTACATGCATAAACCAAAATATGGCTACATAAAGTATTATGTATCCTTTGTGGTGGTTTGCATAATGGATATACATTTAGTTTTCTAAAATTGTGCCTAAATTGGTAAATACCTCTAAATTTTTCGTAAAAAGTCTAAATTTGATATTGTTGTTTATACTCATTGCGTAGATTCTTTTATTACATTTCCAACGAGATAAAATTTGTAAAATTCCAAGGCACGGATTTTTAGATATGTTATATTAAAGTTTGGTTGCAAATTATACCCCTAAAGAATAGGATACATAAAGAGTTATAGTAATTGGACTAAAAGGGAGGATTATTTTGGTATTATCAAGTGCACACTACCAAAATCTTTTTATGAAATTGCAAATTTATGCCTAACATTTTTAGGGGCGACTCCAAAAGAATTAGGGGCGACACAAAAAGACAAAAAAGGTCACCCAAACGTAAAATGTAGCCATCCCTTATCTCCCGTTTTTTTTAATGGCCAAACTACCCTTTACAATCGGTAGATAACTTTACAATCGGGAAGTTAATCCACAATCGAGAGTCAATTTAGTTTACATAACTTCTGAATATAAAGTATCCCCAAAATAAAATCCTTTATCTTTTGAATTTTGATTATCCTATAATCGGTAGTAAATAAAGTTATCTTGACTCCTGATTAAAGTAGACCTTTGGCAAAAATGCTACCATAATCGGTAGGGAATTTAGGTTATTTAACTCCCGAATATAGAGTAGCCCCAAAATAAGATTTTGCAAAATTCTCTATTTTTTGAATTTTGGTTGAGCCTATAATCGGTAGTAAATGAAGGTATCCTGACTTCCGATTATACAGTGGCTCTCTTTGCCGAAATCCTACCATAATGGGTAGTCAAGATAGTTCATATAACTACTGAATATAGAGTAGCCCCAAAATGAGATTTTGCCAAAATCCTCTATTTTTTGAATTTTGGTTGAGTCTATAATCGGTAGTAAATGAAGTTATCTTGACTTCCGATTATACAGTGGCTCTCTTTGCAAATATCCTACCATAATTGGTAGTCAAGATAGTTCATATAACTACCGAATATAGAGTAGCCCCAAAATGAGATTCTGCCAAAATCATCTATTTTTTGAATTTTGGTTGAGCCTATAATCGGTAGTAAATGAAGTAAAATCCTGACTTCCGATTATACAGTGGCTCTCTTTGCTGAAATCCCACCATAATCGGTAGTCAAGATAGTTCATATAACTACCGAATATAGAGTTGCCCCAAAAATGAGATTTTGCAATCGGTAGATAAAAAAAACTAAACTACCGATTATGAGGGGACATATAAGTATTTTCAACCTATTTTGTCTTATTATTTCGCCCCTAATACTTTCAGGGTCGGCCCTAAAGACCCCAGGAATTTATGTGAGGTTTCAATTTACAAAAAAGTGGTCATAAAAGGAACTCCCTTCCTTCGGGCCCTCCGGTCGGTCGGCCCAAATATAGACTAGTATAACCGTTGCCACGGTGGGAGGGCCGACCGAAGAAGAATCTGAAGATGGTGTTTGCCTGCGACTACTTTCACCCTGTTTCAGAAAAAGTGATACTTTTGCTCAATTTCAGAAAAGTGATACTCTCGCTCCGTTCCAGAAAAGTGATACTTTCGCTCCGTTTCAGAAAAAGTGATACTTTCGCCCCGTTTCAAAGTGATACTTTCGCTCTGTTTTTTTAAATAGACCCCGCTCAACAGCTGGTCATAACATGCAAGAAAAAGAAAAAGACCTGCTACACAGCTGGTCATAACCTTAACAACTATAATAATATATTTTTTTTTTAATATTTATTTAGACCCGCTAAACAGCTGATCTTTTTTTTTTAATACATAAAAATAGACCCGCTACACAGCTGGTCATCATATACCTAAAATCCTACAATAGACCCGCTCAATAGCTGATCATGATTTGCAAGAAAATTCCTGAAAAAGTAAAGTAAAAAGTTAACCACTCCCCCACACTTAAACATTACATTGTCCTCAATGTAATTGAGTCATCCAACGTAAAAATGAAGATGGGAAATTCATAATATGGAAAAAGTAAACGAAAAAAAATAAAAAAACCCTACTAGAATGTATAAAAAGGATCCCCATACACTAATAACCTGAAAATTTGGGAATCAACCCAAAATACAACATTTACAAATGATAGCTTCACACTTATGTTATAACGATGCGGAGACACCGAAACTATCAAAAACAGAGAATTACCTCCAAACCAAGTTTTTACAACACAAGGAAGTGTGTAAAGAACATAATATGGGGATTCTATTGGGACTGGGGAAATATCAATTGGTTCATGCACGATTTCGGGAATAGGCAAATCCTCTGGGTATTTAGATGCAAAGTACTCCAACAAAATTTTAGAAGCACACAATTCTAACCCTAAATTAGGTAACTTTTGGAAGTCTAGGGGTCTAGATACAACCTCTAAATTGGGTGAATTATCTTGTGAGATAGATTCATCTATGGAATTAGGCAAATCATCTACACAATCATCCACAGGGTCATCTACAAATTCTGTCTGGAATAGAGAGTCACTACAAGACTGATCATCATCATCATCATATAATTTTTGGCATTCCAAAATTCTCAATCTTTGTTCCAAACTAAGTGGTGTGTATTTGTAATACTTCTCATATATCATTAGAGGAGATTCTTCACTTACCATTTGTGGAGCAAAAACTCCATACCGTTGCCTATGCATATATTCACCAAGCGTCATCTCAGATGAGGTTGCATGATAATTTGAACTTCTACGCTTATATTCTGCCAGTGTCATCTTAGGTGACGTCTCCTCAGAAAAAGTCATCATCCTCAATAAGTCCCTGAAAAGAAATACAAAAAGAAACGCATAAAAAGGAAAAAAAGAAAATCTAATATGAAATAAAAATACTGTACAAAATAAAAATAAACCTAAAAATTAATCTAAAAACAAGTCCGCGTCGGCGACGCCAAAAATTGATGGAATTTCAATAATGTTGTTGTAGTAGATAGGATTCGAACTCTAAGACTTGTGAGGATTAAATTTAAAGATTTAATGAAAATAATAAATATAAACAAAAGCGAGAGTTACTGGGATTATGATTCCAACCAATTCATAACATAAGGTTCAATTATTTATTCTCAATAATTATCGCTCAATAAATAAAATAACATGAACTCTGATTTTGCCAAAGTAGATTCTCAAAATATTAGTTATAAATCGTAAGCATGGGACATCAAACATTCAAGCAAACATGACCCATCAAATAAAATAATAACTAATTAATTCAAATCATAATTCTATTTTAATTAATGCAAAAGTCAAATAGAGAATAAAATAAATTTACCCATGTATGAAATTCGGATTCCTCCGTAGACCCAGTGTAGGGGTCTAGCTCCACATAGTGAAAACACGCTCAAATATATAATTCATTGCTCGAAAGGTGTTTTTATTGGAGAAATATAATAAAATAGAAATTCGCAACACTTTTTTAGTGTGACAGAACTCACTGTTACAAGTTGGTGACTGTCAGAAAACTATAGCCCTAAACTGCCACAGAATGACAGTCGTAAAGAAGAGAATAGGTGACACTTTATAAACGACAGACTAGAGGTGTAGTCTGTTTTTTTTTCCTTCTTCTTCACTCCGCTGACGATGAACATTCACAGCAACTTCATTTTTACGCTCAGTTTTACTCCCTAACTCTCCATTCCCCTTGTCTCACTTCCAGAAACTACTTATAACCCAACAGCCACGAAATCTCACGCAATAACTACCAATAATTCTCCCATTGCTCGACAGTAAAGAATATTTTCTTGGGAATATTTTCTTCCCTTTATTCTCTTTTCACACGTCAACTGGTAGCTAAATTTCTCCCAACACGACACCAACACGTTCTCAACAGAAGTTAAAGTTCTCCAGACACATATAAACCTTCCAAATACAGGATAGAAAATCCCGAGAATAACTCACAAAATGTGCTTGCCCTGTTTTCTCTAACTCGGTGAATTATTCGAATCCAACTCATATACCTATCCTGTTTCATTGAAACAGGATTATTCCAATCCCAAGCAGCAACCAAATCCGTGTAAGACTCATGCAAACCAAATCCAGGGAATACCGTGTATAACTCTCCCTGTTTTCTTCCAACCGAATAATTATCCCTTTATTTTCGAATATAATGTGGTAACCTTTTCTGTTTAAGTGTAACAGGATATTCCCAAACAAATCTCAGAAAATCTTCATGAGAAAATCTCTCAAATCACTGCCAGAATATGAGTATCTATCGAGGATTTATCACCTTCCCTGTTTTCCAAAAATATACGATTTCCTTCAACTCTAGACACGTACAAAGTCTTCTTTTTATGGTAAAAAGATAATCATATCTTAAAGACACAAAAATTCTCATAAAATCACGACCAGAATCTCACACAGTTGAGATTTTCTTTTCCCGCCAAAAAAAACATTTTCCCGTGAAGAAGATGGGTGTGCCCCTATCCAGAGTAAGGGTGCCATTAGTAGGTGGGTGCCTTGGGGTGCAAATAGCATCTAGTGTGCCCCTTGCCCCTTAGCCAAAATTGGAGTCCGCTTAGCAAATGTCCTACGGGGTTGCCTTTAGCAGTTTTTTCGAGCCCATTCTTCCAATAACATTTATTTCCTAAAAATACCTACAAACAAGTTTATTAGTGATAAAATGAGTCCCAGCTAATGTATTTATGGGTGAAAATGCGTCGCACTTTTGTGCTTATCAGATATGTATCACCCCCCCTTAGTCAATACTCCATCTCACATGGAAACCCATCCCCCTTACATAATGATCCGAAAACCATATGTATCTGTAGTGTGAACCACACATTAATTCTCCTCCTTTTTGTCAATAAAATTCGCAAAGGTACGAAAATTAGTGGGATCCTAATGAAATTTCCATAGATACACTTGTTAGAGCATAGCTCGGTTGAACCCACCATGCGTTGGTATGTAAAGTTGTGTTGTCATATTTTAGTGAATAAAAACTCATTTAAAGAATCGCTTGATTATATACTAGAGTCAACTTCGTATAGGTTAGCTTGAAAGTGTTAGGATATGAGACTTACAAGTATTACATGAAGAATGTGAAGAAGTATGGAGCTACAACGACAACATCATCCTTCCTCTTGAGGTTAGTAGTATTTGACTTGATCTGTTTCATTCCCTAACGTATCTTCCCAGTCGTGCATATTGAATACATAACTGCGAAGCTGTGTATAATACTCTAGTTAGAAATAGTATTAAGGAATACAATATGAGGTTTATTGCTTAACCATTAAACTTTGTATATAAGACATCGACATGATCATATGAATGCTATTGTGATTATATATGTATGGGTATGAGTGAAGATTTCATTCTAGGAAACAATGTTTTACATTCATTTAAAGGAAGTAAGTTCATAAACTTGTTTTGTGAATCGAAAGGGAAATCGCTAGGCTTATTGGTATTGTTATTATTTGCAAATCTATTTTGAATTACCAATATGTGTGTTTAGTATAACTGATCATAAACTTCTTTATGTAACTTGGTAAAACTATTCACAAGGCCTGACTTATGTATTTGTATGACTTTTATTAGTGAAACCGATCTTAAGTAATCACTCAAGATGGTATGATTGATGCCTTGTAAATAGCAACTTTTATCTAGCCATTGGGGAACTGATCCTAGTAAGAGGTGCAACAAATTTACAAGAGGGGAATCGATCCTTGTAAGAGGTGCAACACGTTTTTAGTAGATGGGGGAACTGATCCTATGAACATGTGCAACAAGTTTGTAGTTTTGGGGAACCGATCCTATGGACATGTGCACCAAATACAGGTAGTTACCATAAATATGTGGGGATCGATCCTAGTACCTAGTCAACCGAGTTTTGGTAACCGAACTTGCTTTGGTAGAACCGTGAAGCCCATGATTGGTGATTTGATAGGATAATCAATCACATAGTTCTTGGAAGTCAGATAAACCAATTCTAAACTTGTTTGGAAGTGTGGAAAATCGTTTCCAATATTGTAAGTATGAAAAAGGACTTGCAAAGTAAAGATATCGACATACTTTGAACATGTGCAGTAACTCTTATCATTAATTTTTCAAAGATATTCCTTAATAGCTAAAGGAGAATCCCAGGATCGAAATAAATTGAGAATCTTTTAATTAAGGTTTCTTAGTTTTTATATGCTATTTAATTTCCAGCAATTAAATGCATATCTTTAGAAAATAATAATTAGTAATATGCATTTACTGATTATAGATTTTTCTATTGGGATTTCGGTCAATATTTGGACAGTGCATTTCCAGGAATTATGAAAACCAAATTTGTGTTTATTGCATATCTTTGAGAATATTCGGTTTTGGAAATTCCTTGGTGTCAAAACTTCCTTGTCTATAAATATTGAAGTTTGCATTTCTAGCAAACTAATCCTCAGAGCTAGCAAAACTACCTAAGTTGTGTTGTTATTTGTGGAGCCGCCTATCGGAGAGGAAAGTACCATAATTAGGAGAAATCTCTTACGGCCGCTTGGTTTAAAGACTTCTTTGGGATTGAGAAGCTCTATTAGTACCGTTGGTGGGAAACTAGATAATTGCAGTTTATTTTAGTTTTCGATTGATTTGATTGACTAACGGTTGTTGAACTTTGATTGCACCTAGTTTGTTTATGCTTGAGAATCTTCTCTTCATATATAAGATTCACTCAAACGAGATGGAAGTTTCGACGGGGATCTTTAGACTGTTTGTAGATCTAAAGACGTCTTGTGATAATCCAACGTTAACAGACTCCGTTCTGTGTGTGATATATCACAAGAGATTAAAGTTGATTGTGTGCAGGTGCTGATTGAAGATTAAAGAAGATTTGAAGACAAGAAGACTTTTTGGGTTCACAATCTTTGGTGTGCACAATACTTGTTTCGGCTGGAAAGGGATCCAACTATAATCGGTTTATCTTTGTGATAGATTGGATTGATTAGTTGAGTAGATCGGCATCAATACACTTCTTTGTGATTAATAGTATTGATTGCATAGTCTAACAATTACTTCGATAGTTGTTGAGAGATTGATCTAAGGACCCGACAAAGGAGTTTATTGGTTAAACAGAAGACCCTTTGTCAGATTCATATCACGTTGTTTGAAAAGAGTTGTTACCGAACAGATTTGTTGTTCCTTACTGTTTGGAATACGAACCAAAGGAATTGTTCCAAGTGCGTGACTTACTGCAAGTTGGAGGCGTAGGGATACTTAGGAAACTAGGTGAACTATAGGTTTAGTTGCTTGGTCTCAACTATACAAAGTTGGTTTGATTTTGTATAGCGGCTTAATTCTAAGAGTATTCAATTCTGGACTAGGTCCCGCGGTTTCTCTGCATTTGCGGTTTCCTCGTTAACAAAATCTTGTTGTGTTTTTTACTTTTCTATTTCCGCAATTATAATTGTTTTATTATAATTAGAAGTAAAATACACAAACGTTAATTCCTGTTTTACTTGATTGACAATCCCTAGAGCTTGGTTAAGTCCGAACCTATTATCAAGTAAACATACTTCGTTGTTGTATTGTCTCGATCTCGTATCCATAGACGATCACATGAAGTGTGAACCGATTAGTTGTATTGTCTCGAATTAGTCCATAAACAATCACTTTCGGAAAATGCATAAGATTCTACTTAAGATTTGTATGAACTCTGGCTATTGTGTTTTTGAAAAATATGGAATCTTAAATATATTTTGGATGGCCTATCAAAGTATATACATGTACATTTTCAGATCTAATACTGTCAATGTCTCGCTTTTTAGAATGCGATTTTGGAAACTTTGTAGACTTACAAAGAATGATTTTTTAGTTAATAATTATATTAACCATAGTTTACTTCATACACCTCACAACTGTTTCAATGAAGCAAGTGATCTTTTAAGATATTATGGTATTTATGATATTTTTAATAAATATCTTATCATGTCCAAAAATATGTTTGAAAACTCTATTAGAAGATTCTTAAGTGAATTTCATGAATTATTATCAATCCTCGGTAATAATGGAGTAATCAAAATATTGGACATGAATACAAGAATAATCTGTAATAAAGATCCAGTCCATAAAAAATCGATTTTCCAAAAGAAAGAACTAAACACAAAATCGGAATTGTTTCCCCACAAGTCTAGATTTCCGATTCTGGGAGGATTTCCTAAAATGGGTCAATACCGAAAATTGATATCTTCATTCCCTATAAAATAAGATTATCTTATTGGATTGTTTTTACAGGGAGAAGTTTTTCGGAACTATTGCTAGGGTTTGTCATATCCTTGAAAATATGAGGAAAAGAAAACCAGCAAATAATCGATCTTCTAATAAACGCATCAGGTTTGATGATATTTATAAGATCAGATTTCCTTACAGTATTGATGACAAGCATGAATTCTCTCGTTTTGCTAACAGCTCATGCTTTAGAAAATACAATACTCTCAAGAACCTGGATTTCACTGCTGAAAAGAGATTTGATCCAGTCGTCCAAGATAAAGAGTATGTGAAGTTTGTTCAAAATCGGAACTGGGGGAAACTTTTTGATTTTGAAAAATATTCACCTGATATAGTGAGGATTTTCTATGCTAACATTCACAATGTCGATCATGAAAATATTACTTTTGTTACAGTTGTTGGTCCAGTAATCTACTATGTCAATCGTACAACAATTTCTAGAATCATCAATTATAGTGTGCATTGTAATCATCTGATTACTGGAGTTGAAATTGATCACGTTACCATTTCAACACATCTCACTGGAAGATTAGTTGACTGGGAAAAAGGTAGATTACCAACAAAGGATATACCTTTTCATCTAAGTGTATTTATCAAGCTTGCTCTAGCAACACTATTTGCAAGCACAAGAGATAAGTCAGTTTGGGATAATGACTTTGCTGAATTAGTCTACTTTCTGATGAAGGAAGATTCTCAAATTGATCTCTGTGGAATCATTATTAATCAAATGATCAAGATCTTAGATTCCCTCTCATCTCCAGGAATCACGAGACATCTCGGTTTTCCATGTATAATTACAAAGATTTATGAAATCTTAATAGAAGATGATTGTGATGACATGAAAAACACTACTACTGTGTCTACTAAGACTATAAGTCAGATGATGGGAGGTAAACTCCCCAAGAAGAATGATGAAGGAATTTCATCGAATGCTATCAAGAAGCCTCTTTTGACTCATCTTGAAAAGATCGGTAAACAGCTTGACTGTTTTCAAACACAAATAGCATTTGCTTCTCAAAAGGATACGGAAACCTGTAATGGTATTCTGAAAATCGAATCCGAGTTTTGGAATCGTGAATCTAAAATATAAGAAAATCGTCAAAGGATGTTTTGTGAGGAAACAGACGAAGATTAATATTTATCTTCTAGAAAAATAGACGTTAATTTTGATTTAGTTCAATTTGTGTAAAGTCTATTATGAATAAAACTATCCCGCTAAAACCGGTTTTCAACCTTTCTCTGGTAAAGGTTGCTCTTTGTTGTTTTTCTTTTGTTTTGGCGGGAGGATGACAACTTTAATGGGGGAGAGTTCTAAGTGAACTTGCTCTTAATGACATATATTAAGGGGAGAAGAGGATACGGAATTTGAGGTAACAGTCTTGTTAGTTAATTTGTTTCCTGTTTAAGAAAAGCAAGATTTTATTTCATATATTTATTGCTTTTGCTTAACAAAATTTTGGTACAATTGATGTTTACTCCATTATTTGTGTATGGATGTTTGATTGTGATTCAATTGTTTCCGGTTAAGAAAAACTATTGTTATCTTTCGTTATTGTTTGATATCAATTGTTTAGGCTTATAAAATTTCGGTGCAATTGCGGTGCTATAATGTCTATGTTTGTTTCAATTGCTTCCGGTTAAGATAAATGATTATGCAAGTTGATTTATTTGGTTTGTATGGATTGTTTATGGATTAACACAAGGTTATGGGATCATTTGTTTAGTCCAAGTGATTTCCGGATAAGAGAAACTATGTTTATCAAACGTGGAGGTTTCGGTTATTCAAGTCTAACCGAATGCCTTAACAAGAATTACTAGTTAACTAACCTAGTATTTGTCTTATTTAAAAGTGAAAGGTCTAAGTTATTGATGAGAATAATTAGAGCCTGATGAGAAAAATAAAGTTAATTCTGATCTTTATTTT
Source organism: Papaver atlanticum (assembly GCA_023531105.1). Lineage (NCBI taxonomy): Eukaryota > Viridiplantae > Streptophyta > Magnoliopsida > Ranunculales > Papaveraceae > Papaver > Papaver atlanticum. The sequence continues at coordinate 1,457,059 of JAJJMB010010755.1, read as the reverse complement.
GGTCTTATCGAACAAGCGATTGTATTTGTACAATCAGTTTAGCAAAAGAACTAAGGTGATTAGTCGATTTTTGAAGTGCTAAACTATTAGGGAAAATTGCTTCGGGAAATTGTTTCCTAGATAACATGTTAAAACCAAATTACTTGTAGTTTCGGTTTTAATATTGGTTATCTAAAATGGTATGCAAAACCCTCGTGCTCAACTCTTATAGGTTTGCAAATTCTCTTTGTGAGATTTGTAAGATCCTTTCAATTTGTCCTTTATTTTTTCGTTTCTTTGTCATTTTGTGACAAAAAGGGGGAGAAATATATGGAGTAAACAAGTGATATTGACTAAGGGGGAGTCACATATCATATGATACGTAGTTATGAGGAACTACATGAAAATAACAAAGACGTGCGGATTAAAAATCTACCTATCTTACCTTTATGGGGAGTATTAACTTTGTTATTATAATGTCAGCAACGGCATTTAAGGATAGAATTTAATATAGGTTTTGTGCTGTTGAACTTGGAATCAAGCGTATGTGTATAATGAATTTTTGTAATTTGTTTATCCATATGATGTAAGAGTTTTGTCACTAAAATTGACAAAGGGGGAGATTGTTAGAGCATAGCTCGGTTGAACCCACCAAGCGTTGGTATGTCAAGTTTGGTTGTCATATTTTAGTGAATCAAAACTCATTTAAAGAGTCGCTTGATTATATACTAGAGTCAACTTCGTATAGGTTAGCTTGAAAGTGTTAGGATATGAGACTTACAAGTATTACATGAAGACTTGAAGAATGTAAAGAAGTATGGAGCTACAACGATAACATCATCCTTCCTCTTGAGGTTAGTAATATTTGACTTGATCTGTTTCATTCCCTAACGTATCTTTCAAGTCATGCATATTGAAAACATAACTATGAAGCAGTGTATGATACTCTAATTAGACATAGTATTAAGGAATACAATACGAGGTTTATTTCTTAACCATTAAACTTTGTATATAAGACATCGACATGATCATATGAATGCTATTGTGATTATATATGTATGGGTATAAGTGAAGATTTCATCCTAGGAAACAATGTTTTACATTCGTTTAAAGGAAGTAAGTTCATAAACTTGTTTGGTGAATCGAAAGGGAATCGCTAGGCTTATTGGTATTGTTATTCATTGCAAATCTATTTTGAATTACCAATATGTGTGTTTAGTATAACAGCTCATAAACTTGTTTATGTATCTTGGTAAAACTACTCACAAGGCCTGACTTATGTATTGGTATGACTTTTATTAGTGAAACCAATCTTAAGTAATCACTAAAGATGGTATGATCGATGCCTTGTAAATAGCAACTTTTATCTAGCCATTGTGGAACCGATCCTAGTAAGAGGTGCAACAAATTTACAAGAGGGGAATCGATCCTTGTAAGAGGTGCAACACGTTTTTAGTAGATGGGGGAACTGATCCTATGAACATGTGCAACAAGTTTGTAGTTTTGGGGGAACCGATCCTATGGACATGTGCACCAAATACAGGTAGTTACCATAAGTATGTGGGGAGCCGATCCTAGTACCTAGTCAACTGAGTTTTGGTAACCGACGTTACTATGCATAGTACTCACATGGAGGTAGAACCGAACTTTCTTTGGTAGAACCGTGAAACCCATGATTAGTGATTTGATAGGATAATCAATCACATAGTTCTTGGAAGTCAGATGAACCAATTCTAAATTCGTTTGGAAGTGTGGCAAATCGGTTCCAAGATTGTAAGTATGAAAAAGGACTTGCAAAGTAAAGATGTCGACATACTTTGAACATGTGCAGTAACTTTTATCATTAATTTTTCAAAGATATTCCTTAATAGCTAAAGGAGAATCCCAGGATCGAAATAAATTGAGAATCTTTTAATTAAGGTTTCTTAGTTTTTATATGCTATTTAATTTCCAGCAATTAAATGCATATTTTTAAAAAATAATAATTAGTAATGTGCATTTACTGATTATAGATTTTTCTATTGGGATTTCGGTCAATATTTGGACAGTGCATTTCCAGGAGTTATGAAAACCGAATTTGTGTTTATTGCATATCTTTGAGAATATTCAGTTTTGGAAATTCCTTGGTGTCCAAACTTCCTTGTTTATAAATATTGAAGTTTGCATTTCTAGCAAACTAATCCTCAGAGCCAGCAAAACTACCTCAGTTGTGTTGTTACTGGTGGAGCCATTTATCGGAGAGGAAAGTAACCCTAATTAGGAGAAATCTCTTATGGCCGCTCGGTTTAAAGACTTCTTTGGGATTGAGAAGCTCTATTAGTACCGTTGGTGGGAAACTAGATTATTGCAGTTTATTTAAGTTTTTGATTGATTTGATTGACTAACGGTTGTTGAACTTTGATTGCACCTAGTTTGTTTATGCTTGAGAATCTTCTCTTCTAATATAAGATTCACTCAAACTAGATCGAAGTTTCGACAGGGATCTTTAGACTGTTTTTAGATATAAAGATGTCTTGTGATAATCCAACGTTAACAGACTCCTTTCTGTGTTTTTGATCACAAGAGATTCAAGTTGATTGTGTGCAGGTGCTGATTGAAGATCAAAGAAGATTTAAAGACAAGAAGACTTTTTGGGTTCATAATCTTTGGTGTGCACAATACTTGTTTCGGCTGGAAAGGGATCCAACTATAATCGGTTTATCTTTGTGATAGATTGGATTGATTAGTTGAGTAGATCGGCATCAATACACTTCTTTGTGATTAATAGTATTGATTACATAATCTAACAATTACTTCGGTAGTTGTTGAGAGATTGATCTAAGGACCAGACAAAGGAGTTTATTGGTTAAACGGAAGAGCCTTTGTCAAACTCATATCACGTTATTAGAAAAGAGTTGTTACCGAACAGATTTTTTGTTCCTTTACTGTTTGGAATACGAACCAAAGGAATTGTTCTAAGTGCGTGACTTACTGCAAGTTGGAGGCGCAGGGATACTGAGGAAACTAGGTGAACTATAGGTTTAGTTGCTTGGTCTCAACTATACAAAGTTGGTTTGATTTTGTATATCGACTTAATTCTGAGAATATTCAATTCTGGACTAGGTCCCTGGGTTTTTCTACATTTCCGGTTTCCTCGTTAACAAAATCTTGCTGTGTTTTATACTTTTCTATTTCCATAATTATAATTATTTTATTATAATTAGAAGTAAAATACACAAACGTTAATTCCTATTTTACTTGATAGACAATCCCTAGAGTTTGGTTAAGTCCGAACCTATTATCAAGTAAACATACTTCGTTGTTGTATTGTCTTGATCTCGTATCCATAGACGATCACACGAAGTGTGAACCGATTAGTTGTATTGTCTCGACTCAGTCCATAGACAATCACTTTTGGAAAAGGACTTATAGGTGGAAAAGTTTTAGATTGAGGTATATTTGGGTACCCTCGTCTTTTCAACACTTCATGACCAAAAGAAAAGCACATATCAACTTTTTTAGATGTAATCATATAGCCGAAACTAAATGCATTCATCAAGGAGTTTATAAAGATACAAGATAACTCCTATAATATTCCACAGCCGCACTCCCCACAAAGATTTGGTAATTAAGCACAAGTTCAATTAAGAACTCTCCCCCATAAAATGTCATTCCCGAAAGAACAACAAGAGCGACCTTACTTTCACAAGAAAAGAAGGATTTCTTTGGACATTAACAAATCACATGAAACATGAATTTGTATCAAAAATCTCAATTAAATTAACCACAAGAGAACCCATGATTAATTTAATCAGAAATGCTCACATAAGAGAACTTACGGAGCCGCACAGTATTTAACATAAAAAATATGGATCAGGGAAGATCAATACTGCGGAATAAACAAAGATTCATTCTATTCTTCATCACTATTTGCACAATGACATATAATAGACTTTAAACTTTGTAAACAAAAGTTCATCCTTTCTTCCATCAATTTTTGCATAATGACATAAAAGGCTTAACTTTTGTTTGTCAAAAGTTCATTCAATCTTTTATCAATACTTGCATATCGACATATGAAAGACTTAACTTTTGACCACGTATAGGACAATCACAGTTCACGGACGCAAACACACATATCCCATAACAAGTTGCAATATATGAAACCATAAAGATTAATACTGCAAAATCATCTTCCAAATCAACTTTAGAATTTAAACAAATAAATCTAAAAACATTGCAAGATGAAAATCGTTGGAAATAGCTATGTGTAATCACAAAAGCGGCTATTCCAAACCCTAGTTATCCTTCTTAAAAATACAAGAATAGATTCTCATTAGAAGTTTCCTAGACAAAAACAACAAGCTAACAAAGAAAGACTCTTAAACCCACAAAAAACGAACACGAACTGTAGTCAAATAGCCGTTTCGAAATCCTCACGAGCCTTGAGATCTTTGAGATTGTGATAGACAACATCCACTGCTTCTTCAAGGAAGATATCCTCATTGAGAAGATCTTTAACATGTGTTTTAATGAGAACAAGGTCATAAGAAACCTTTTTTAACTCAGTTCTTAACACATCAAGGCTCTTCAAAGTATCAACGAGTTGAAGTTTTGCTTCCTCAAAGTATTTAAGAAAATCATGAACCACTTCAGCAAAAACCATATCCTCATTCTCAATATCCTGATGTGTATAGGCATAGTAACACGAGGCATTAGGATGATCATCTTCTACTAGGGTTCTTTTCTTCCTCCCTTTGGACTCGAAACCAATACCATTATCAAGAAAACCTCTTGCAAAATCACCATAGCGTGAAGATGAAGATATTCTTGACAAAACGCAAAATAACCCAGAGTATGCGTATGAGACTCAAGGGTTTGGTATTTAAATGGTTTCTTAGGGAAGGTAACTTTTAGGGTTTGCAAAATTGATTCGTGATAGTAATGCAGGTACCCGTACGGACACAACTTGACCCAAACACACACACACACACACACACACACATAAAGGTCGTACCTTTACGACAAGACTGAAAGTTTTTGCTACGTGAATATTTTCACAAAAATTTGGCTCAATAAATTTTATATCTCTGTAGAAAAACAATTTAGAGCACAAGAGTAGCGGGCAACTTAGTTGCAAAGAAAACTTATTCGAAAACAAAGCAAAACAAATAACATTTTCAGACACAGCTAATACTTAAGCAAATTTGTCTGCAGACAATAGTTTAGCTATAGACGATAAGAAAATAGCCCAACTAAACAGAAAACAATTTTTCCAAAAGTATAACCGTTATACGTGCCCTCTATCTGGCTTCGATAAGTGTTGAAACCTAGGCTGTTCCTCTTGCTTCCTCTTCCTTTCCGCCTGAAACACCATTCTGGAGGGGCTGAAAACAGATTTAGCTAGCTTCGCCTCTTCTTCTTCCTCCCATTTAGGTAGTGGGGTGAGTTGCGCATCAGGTATCTCTTCCACGTCTTTCGGTGTTTTGTAGAAGACCGCGTCTGCCATGTACGCTTCCTCCGGATCGAAAGGGTTGCCTGTTGTGGGTATTCGATACTGTTTCCCCCCGATATTAGTCTTGACGCACTGATGGTCAGTTGAGGCTACGACCTTGTGATTAAGTAGCCATCCTCGCCCTAGCAGTATGTGGAATGTGGTGTCATCTTCTAGGACGTAAAACGGTGTAAGCGCTCGAATAGGCCCAACCTTCATTACCAAGTTGACGATTCCGATGGTTGTATGCGTGTGTCCACCGAACCCTCTTACTGTAGTGGTCCACATCCTGATGGCCGATCGTTGTACCCCCAGGATGTCGAGTGCGTGCATAGAGATTAGATTCAGGGACGAGCCACCATATAAAAAGGCTCTTTTTAACGGCTTCCTGTTGATGTAGACGGTTAAATACAGGGGCCTGAGGTGCTCCCCTAGATAACAGATATCCTCATCAGTGAACACAATTGCTCCTTTAGGCATGGGGTCGTAAGGTCTTCCTGCCGCGATTGCTGCTATTGCCTTGGATGCCTCCCTGATCTGATTTTCGCTGAACCCTAGTGAGTCAAAGAACTGTTGCACGAGCACTATTTTGGCAAATTTGCTAGCCACACCCTCTGCATTTTCAAACGCGGGGTTTTCCATTTCGACTTCGCATACTTCGTCATTATCATCTTCCCAAGGCCTTCATATGTTCCTGGTTGGCTCATGGGCGAGCATCATGACTTGATGTTGAATTGGCTTATCACCTTCCGGGTTGCCCATTTTGAGTTTTCTTTAAAAGATCCTTCGGAGGTTGAAGCAGTCGATCGTGGGGTGCTGTATCTTTCGGTGGAAGCGACAATACCTAGCGTTGTTCTCATCGGTGGTGTTGAGGTCTGCTTTTGTCGGCGGGAGTTGAACTTCTTTGTTCGTCAACCATTGTTCCAATAATCTCTCAATCTGTTCCTTACTGCATGGTAGAGGAGGTGGGTATGCCCGCTGCTGGTATCTGGTGCCTTCTCAGTTGTAGGATTGACTCGCCTGTGTATTCCACCCTTCTTGGTTGTTATTAGCACGTGTGTTTCTTGGAGCAGTTGACACATAGTTAACTGTGTTGCGCCATGTGTAATCCGTGTTAGATTCATCTACGCAGTCTGAGATTCTTGACACTGCTTCTTCCAATTCAACAAAGGTTGGAAATCGGAAATTGACTAGGCTCTTCTTAAAGTGGGGTGTCATTTTGTGTACCCAGATTTCTACCAGAGCCTCTTTCTTGATGTCCTCGTGGCAGTCTAAGGCGAAGAGACGGAACCGGGTGATGTATTTTCCTATTTTTTCTCCTACACGTTGGCCGCACCTGCTCAGGTCTATAGTTGTGATCTTCCTTTTGGCTTAATAAAATTTTCTGAGGAAAAGGGTGGACATAGTCGACCACGAGCTGATGCTTCCTGGCTTCAGGTTGTCATACCAGGTGAACGTTGTATCAGTCAGTGACTTTGGGAATTCCCTTAAACACAATCTTCTGTCGGCCATTCTATCATTCATGGCAGATAAGAATCGGCTAAGGTGTTCGTGCGCATTTCCTTGTCCATTGTATACTTTGAATTTTGGCGAGTTATAATCTTCAGGGTATTGGTAGTCTGCGACTTCGGAGGAGTATGGGCTAGTCATGAAGTCGTAGTTGTCGTGCTTTACAACCCGATAATTTGCTTCTAGGTATTTAACCAATTCTTCTTGCGACATGACCATTGGCTTTTTCTCCTCCTCTCCCGTGTTTTTCGTTGCTTCTTTGGTGTTCTGCTCGGCTTCGGTTGTTTTCAACAGTTTCCTCAGTTCTCGCTCTCTTCGGACGTGATCGTCCAGTTCGCTTTGCATCTCCTGCATGGATGGCCGTGTGGGAGGTACATCCCCTGCTGCTGTCTGTTTATCTTTCTCTTGCGCGGCATCTGGTTTTTCTTCCTTGCATGATCGGACTTGACACTATTCCGACTCTATCTCCTTCCGAGCTAGGCGGCTGGTTGACCAGCTGGCCTTCTAGCGCGCCTTTGTTAGTGCTTCCTAGGCGCATCATGGCGAGCTAGGCACGAGCCTCCGGGTGTGGTCGCCAAATGTTGAGGGGTGAATATGATTTTGGTCCTACCCGTCCTAGCTACACCAAATAACTACACCTTCTAGGAATGGTATGAGAGAGAACTTGCTTTCCATTGTACTATGTACCTCCTTTTATAGACTTTCCCAAAAGCCCTTGCTTTTGTGACATCCTGCCACATGTCCCAAACCTCCTTAATTACTACTAATGTCACTCCTTCTCTAATTCAACCTCTTTCTTTTCCCTTAATTCCCTCCTTATCCTTTTCTCCTTATGTACACTTCTTAGTGGACTTGGGCCTTAGTCCCCAAGTCCTCTTTGTTCATGTTAGGTTTGACACCCCTTTACGGGCTCCCTAGCCCTGTTACGGGGTAATAATTTTCATGTATCAACCAGGGACGGTTTTGAAAAAACAGCCATCCCTAGAAGCTACTTGTTTTGTAGTGTAAACATGTGATTGAACTACTAGATAATATGTATTAGTGGTGTTTTTTGGTGCTTTATACGACTCTGTGAATCTAAAACGTCGTTGATTGACCAAAACAAACTTAAGCATATCCGAGTGATTCTTATATTTTTTACATTTCAGATTTATACATATAATTTATGGGATCATATCTAATAACTATAAAAAAAAATGTTAATTATTTTACTATTAATTAACTTCCGCTGGTTTCAAATCAGAACTCTTTGTTGCTCGATAAGTTTAGCTTCAGATTCAACTGTATTTATAATCATATGACTAAGATTTTCCATAATAGTCTTTATTTCCTTATTCTCTTGACAAAGACTTGCAACAGTATCAGAGAACCATGCAGAATGCTTTTGCAACCCTTATCTGTGATATATATAGGACGTCAATATAGTTTGGTTTCTTTTCTTCCATGATCAAATCTTCATCATTTATAAGAGCATTTTCCTCCATGAAATATTCAACTATGTTTTTGACAGTGTTTGCTTAAAATCGAGTACCCAGGTACATTTTTAGAAAGATAAATGTAAACCAATGGGATAAAGGTAAACTTATACTCCCTTCGTCCCACTATTAGTTGACCTATTTGTTTTTAGATTTTGTCTCATTAATAGTTGATTTTATATCATTTGATACTCATGTTTATATTCGTTACGTATGTGTTTTAAAATGCTTTTCAATGATATAAAATTTACAAATATCCGTGGTATAGTTTGAGAGATAAATCATTTTTAAATTATACTACTAGGTCAACTAATAGTGGGATGGAGGTAGTATATTTTTATAATCAACTCAGAGAAGGAATTATCTAGATATATTCCAAAAGAATGAGTTCTTTCCTTAGGCGGAAAATTACTAAAACAAGGCTCATGATTTCTGAAAGGAAATTTCTCAAAATAGAAGAAATTAAGGGAGTGAGAGTTATGGAACCTTCCACCAATTTGCAACAAGAAGTTATTATGCGATTATAAGACCATAAATAAGTTATACAAAAATAGTTTATAACACTTTTAAGTAAGACAAAAATGAAATCTTTTTGAAGAATAATAAACATAAATATCTATAAATTGTAGTGTGAGACGATCGATGTAACCCAAAATATTTTCCCTTGATTCAAAAAATAATTTCATTAAAAATTAAGTAGAAATTACATGATTTTCATGGGTTACCAATCTTGAATATCAAGAGGGAAAACATAAAAAAAAAAACTAAAAATCAACCTTGAGAGCTCTAGCTTTCTTAACTAGCTTGTCTGCAACTCCATTAGCCTCTCTTTTCACTGAGACACATTTCCAGTTACTAATTTTATTTAAAACAAACTTAATATCTAAAATTAAATCTTGATTCATCCAATGAACATAGTAGTTTGGTTCATTTATGGATTTAACTAAAACTTCATTGTTAGACTGAGATTTCTTGAAACTGCCAGGACAACAACTTCCTTCATTGCCCTACACTCCAGCTCTTCCACTTTAATACCTTTTTTCATTCCTCCATTAAAATATTATCCTTCCACACCAAGACTGGTACCTGCAAAATTCCTCACAATCAGTCCTATACCACCTTGTTGTGTTTCCTTAACAAAAGAAGCATCAAAATTGATTTTGATATAACCAACATCTGGAGGCTTCCATCTCAGAATCTACAAAGTCATATTACTCACAGTGGAATGATTAGTGTTCAGATAAACAAGTTTATTGATGTTATCCAGAGATATCATTCTATTTGGATTAAGATTCTGTTTTTTTTTTTTGAGCATCTATCCTTCCAGATAGTCCAAGATGCCACCATAAGGAGTTTATTCAAGTCATGTCTAGAGATACCTGTGCCAAAGTTCAAATTAGCACCAACAGAGAACTAAGATATTACCCATTCCTTGAAAGAACCATGTTGAGCTAGAATGTTACCCACATTTATGTTTAAAGCTAACCACACAGATCTAGCATAAGGAAAGTTATTATCAACTTCACGATTAGATTATCTTATCTAAGCGCATGATATTCGTAGTTTTTTGTGTAGCTATTTCCATGGATATTGTTTTCATCTCTTACATAGGAGTCTGATAGGAAGGGAGAACCCAATACATAACATAAGAAGTGTTGATACTCACATCAAGTCATCACATTTTGGACTCACTATCAATGATTTAGTAGCACCTTGAGTCAAAATTCTATATTAACTCCTAACCCCCTCTTTTTTTGTGCTCTGAAGATTATTGTGAAACCTACTTTTGGAATTGTAGTCACAAATCATTAGCAAAAGTTACGCAACCTTCATAAAATAAGAATCATCGCCTGAAACAAGGAAGTTCAATAAAGGAGTCGAAGATTATTGTCTTCCTAAGAAATGTTTTCTAACCAAGAGAGTAGTTATCTTAAATTAAATTATCAGAAAAATATTAGGGTCCCACCAACATACTTGGTGAAGCACTCATAAAAATATCAGTGCCTAGAATTCTCTAATAACTAATACTCATCAAGAGTATTTAAAAGATCTCTCGAATGTTTATATGATCATCATCATAAAAGAGGAGGATCAATACCTTTACTAGAATTAAGTAGTAACGAGAATGATCGATACTTTTCCTATTTTTTTGACACTTTTGTTTTTTTAACACGAGAATGATTGAAACTTTTCCTATATTTTTCTTTCTTGCATTTCGCTTGAAGAATTGTCGGGAGAAGGTATGATTAAACAAGATGATGTTCTCCATTCCTTTTCTTGAATGTTCATGCTTCCTGTTTTATTATGAACACATGAAGTGAAATTTTTAATTGTTGATCTATTGCAAAGTTAGGTTTCATAAAAGAGAGAAGTAAGCAACTAATATATTTATCGCAAGGTGGGGTTAACAAGCATCGTCTCTCGCGCTCTTATGTCCCGTCCCAAGACATTTCTGACTATGCCGTATACTTTATAGGCCATCCATAGAACAAAAAAAAAAGCCCTGGAACTGCACCAACTAACTGATTATTACATCAAAAAAAAAACTAATATTAAATTTTGAAGTTGATGATTATGCGACAACTTGACATACCTTTTTCCTTTTTTTTTTCCTTTTTTTTTTTTCCTTTTTGACACCCGGTCTATCCCACCTATCAGCATTGTCATTGACATTAAAATTAGAGTTACCATGTTAGGATCCGCCAGTGTTGGGGTGAGGGTTTAAGTTTGTTTCTGCTGAAGAATAAGGAGACCCAAGTGGCTGAGAAATATTTATAACCTATATGGTGTTGAATTGGTACTTGATATTATTTCAATAGATAAGGGTTATATCAAGCTCGCCTAAGGATGTGGAAACATGCTTCGTACTTGAAACACATATTTTTTGTTGCTTGTCGTTCCTCTTGAGTTTTACGTTGCTGCAGTTTGAAAAAAATATTAAATTTTATTATTATGACACATTTTAAATATCAATTAAACAAATTCAAGTACGAATTACCACATCGACTTTAGTTTCACCACTCATTTTGCACTGATTCATTTGTATCATCATAACTACACAAATATTCATTAGTTTGGTGATTGTACTATAATGACCTGACGACTCAACAACATCACGATTATGTGGGTTCCCAGTTTCTTGACAAAATTGATTAAAAATATCTAAAGCGTGTTATGTTATTGAACACCACTAATAGGATCAAGCGTAAAGAGCACATAACTTCTGCAAATAACAGTATCTTCATCCTGATTATGCTTTGGATCGCTAACTTTTTGTCCTGAAGCATTTTGTGTAAGTGATGAGCATACCATATTTAAATTTTTGAAATTTTTGAAATTTTTTTCTTTTCTGATTTAGGCTCATAGAGAAAGCTTCAATGAATATTTATAAGAGATTTGTTGGAGGTTATGCATATAGGTGGTGTACAAGGTGTGATTTTGGAAAGCGGAAAGAAAGATGTACATAAATGATAGATTTAGAGTTCTTGGATGAACTACCCGCACTCGGCTAAGAATTAACCAATCGGCACAAACTAATTTGATCAGCTAAAGTTGAACCGATCGGTATACTTGAAACGACATGCACAAGTGCTCAAATTTGAACATTTGCTTATCCCATTTGCCCATTTGAGGGTTCCACTATTGGGTGGCAGTAGTAATATATACCCATTCGCCAACCCCACTGTCCTTGCTTTAAGGATCAGGAATAACGTTGTGAAACTCTTTCAAAAACATGGTACAGTGAGGTAGAGCAGATCATGTCTTGATTATTGTGCAATCCCTGCGTTTATTAAGAGTGGCAACATATTTTGGATCCATCAAATTTTCAAATAGATCTAGAACTTAAAGGTTTCTTTCATTACCATAATTCCTAAAGTAAAATTCACAAGCAAATTAGAAGCTTATGCATTTGAGGTTGATTTCGCAGCAGTTTGTTATAGTTCTTCCAAAAATATCTCAACGAAGATGAAAACTTGAGTTAGACCAAATTGCGTTTGTAGATGAAGAAACCTAGACTTAAAATGACATTGATTAGTTGCTAAAGAGCTTTCGGTATTTGTCAGTGAGCCAAAACCAAAGATATGAAGAAATAATCAAACTGCAATAGAACTTCATTTAATATATCATCAAGATGTTCCTTGGTACTTGGTACGAAAAACTTGTGGTGTACTTGGTACGCTCGTCATTTCAGTTTCAGTACTAAAAGCATCAAGATGTTCCTTGTTGTCAAGGAGATCAGTTTTTTCTTTGCCGGAAAAAACGAATTGTTAATCCTTTGAGTGCTTAGTTACAATGTGAGCATATGCTTTGTTCCCATTTTCATGACATCTAATGAGTTTGCAGACTCAAAAACCTTTGAAACTAAAAACCAATTGAACAATAAAAATATAGCCTTGTTCACTGCAGCCGTTGGAGTTGCAGACTCATTAGAAAATACCCTAGAATTCCTCTCCTTTGAAAGACTCCAAATGATTACAGCCGGAATTAAGTTCCAAACATTTGTAGTAGCTTTACTTTTTTGAGCCAGATGCCAAGCTTGTTAGGCAGTAGAGATATTCACTGACATAATAAAGAAAAACTAATTGAGCTTTGTTCGAAACACGACCTATACTTCCTCAGCAGAAGTGCAATGAAGAAGAAGTTGGTCATTTGTTTCTAGAGCATTACAGAAAAGACATTTCTCAGTGACATCAATCCCTCCCCTTATCTAGTAGGTAATTTTCCATGCACAATAAGCTAGAAGAAAAATCCAACTTTAAAGGGAAGAAAAATCCAAATGAATGTGAAAATAGCATCGTTAACAAGATTTGCATCATCATTATTCAAAACATCATAAATAAACTTCAGCTATCCATAAATTCTACTTGTTGTAACTGCAAGAAACCCTACAACACACCCGAAGATCAATTCTAGAATATGAAATGGATCTACACCATATAATTCATATGACAAAACATAAACATGACATGAGAAGAACACACAAACAATCTACCCCATGATTAACTCTAAAACTTCATTCCATTAGATGATAATTTCACTAAAATAGTGAAGTATTACAAAAGTATAACCTTACCACCACCACAACACTCTCAAAGAACTCTTCTCTCAAAAATATCTCAGGAACCCTAAAAAACCCAACCCCTCCTTTATTGTTCTCTCATCCCTTATATGACAGCTCACTATTCCGTTCGTCAAATAGTTACACCTTTAACGTGATCCAGGTCTCCTTTGCCAGTACAGTGGATGATAGCTCATATTTCCTTCCGCTCGTCAGTCACGCTTTTCATGTGATCTGATTCCTCATCGTTAATATTGTAGCTTTCTTGCATCTCACACCATCTTCGCCAGTTATTCCTTCGTCTCGCCATTTTTCAGTGCCCGTTGATGGATCTGTCATTATCAGTATTTGTCTGAATGTTTTGTTCATATATTTAATGCCCAACAATTTTTCCAAATTTATCCTTTGATCAATTACACGTGTCTAACCCTCAGTCCAGTCAACAAATAATAATACGAGATCATGTTACTGCACTCGTTATCAATTCTTCTCAGGCGTGTTCGTGCTCTCAGATTACTCCACGTGGCGAAGTGATATTTTGTATCCACACTTGTGGTGGAAAATTTTGAGTTAAAAGTGTACCGCAAGTAATAAAGTTGAACCAGAGACGGGCCTAGCAACGGGCTATAGCCCGTCCCTTATTCTAGCCAATCAATTTTTTTGTATGGGTCATTAATATTGAACCCTGTTTTAGGGCATACAAGAAAATTTCAGGGCATACTGAATAAAGACAAAAAAAGGGTTGGAAATAGTAAATCCAATAGCCCCTTAACCAAATATTTTTGTTAATGGCAAATTTACCCTTTCTGTATTAGTGTTAATAATAATGAATAATTTTGATTAGTGCAATGATTAGTGATTAAGAAAATTAAGTTATAAAAGTTTGTGTTGATGATAATTTTTGGGGAAGAAAAAAAAAAGGTTAGGTTTTTTGAAGAAGAAGAAGAAGGGGAAGTGAGGAAAAACTTGTATTTTTATGAGCCAAATCCAGAAGATGAATACAGCGATGAGAAACCCAATGCTAACAACACACAAGTATACTTCCAGATTATGTTTAATTTCATTTGTATAGGTTGAAATCATCAAACAATTGATTTTTTTTCACCCAAGTCCGGCGAACCAGAGATAGGTTCGGCTTGAAATTATCATCCGAACCTAACTTGTATACTACAGAACATGAACAGTTCGACTTACTCAAAATACAATAGTTATTGGCTGAACTTATAGTTTGTAACTTTCGACCTACTTACTAGTTAAATGTTCGGCTAATAAGAAATTTTCATAACAAGCCGAACCTTCTCTTGAGAGTTAGCTTCGGTTTTCACTCTAATATCGTATCAGCCGAACCATATATTTTTCCAAGTTCGGCTCATATTCAAAAAATCATATCAGCCGAACATGTTACTGATTTTCCATAAAACACTTAAATTCATACACATTTAGGGGTTAGGATTTTTATTACATATGTTTTCTATTGTGCAGCCTTTTCATAGGATGAATCAAACAAAAAAAAGTGGAAATTACTAAAAGTGTTAAGAAACTGAAGTCTACTGATGGAGAATACCAAGGTCCAAATTCAACTCATTATAATCAAAGAGATCTTATCTTCAACTTCAAGAGAATGAAAAGACAAACACAACGCAAAAAGATGAGGTCATTCCGATATCGGACGAAAAAGTTATGGCCAAAACAAGATCGAAAGACTTGACTCTGCAAAAAGAAGGTTCGGCTGATAACTCATCAGCACGAGATAGCCGAACCTAGAGCCTGCAAATCAATATTTTCGAAGTGTTTACAGAGAGATGTTCGGCTTGAAAGTGATCTAATCGAGTCAGCCGAACCTGACAACCACCTAGGGTAAATTTCACTTCTCAGGTTTGGCCGGGAAAGGTTGGCAAGGTATTAGCCGAACCTGACACTGTTTTGGGACATATTTGGACACCAAATTGACTTTTATCTCAAGAAAATACGATCCCGGAAGGATTATAAAGCCTAACTTTGAGAGCATTATATAAGAAGACGTCCAAAGCCCTAGGAAGTGAGCCAAATCTCGATGACGAATACGTCGATGAGGAACCCAATGCTACAAATACACATGTATACTTCTATCTTATGTTTAATTTCATTTTTGTAGGTTGAAATCATCAAAAGATAGGTTCTTTTCACCCTAGTTCGGCGAACCAGGCCGAATCTACCTGGTTTATTACATATGATGAACAGTTCGGCTCACTGAAATGGTTAAGTTATCGGCCGAACTTTTCTTTACAACTCCCCGCCTATTTGCTAGTTAAATGTTCGGCTTATTCAAAATTTTCATAATAGGCCGAACCTACTCCTGGGAGTTATAGTTAAAAATAAAGTTGTGGTTCGGCTCATTTACTAAATATCGAATCAGCCGAACCATATATCTTTTAGGTTCGGCTTGTATATTGAATATAATATTAGCCGAACACCTATTGGATTTTATTTTTTTAAAGTTAATTTGATACACATTTTGGGGTTCGGCAAAAAACTGATATTTACTGTTTAGCCGAACTGTTCATAGACACTTTCAGGGAGAAATTTCAAGAACAGTTTGATAGGTGTCTAAAACACCTTGATATTTATCTATTGTTTATCTTTCTTTGCTAAGTTTTCTTGTAAATCATGTATCTTATGTTTAATTTTGAGTTTTAGGTACTTTGGAGCAAAAGAAGAAGAAACGTCGCTTAAAGGAGCTAAAGTGTCATTTCATGTGCAACTGCTATTGGAGGCGAATTATTTCTCATTACTTTCTTTTATTTCTTCATCTCTATCTGAAAAGCATGTCGGCTTTAGTGATGCAAGTTATGTCTGAAAAGCATGGCAGCTTTAGTGATGAAAAGAATTGAAGAAAAGAAGTGGATCTGAGAGGTAAGAGACGGCTGCTGTTGGTGGAAGAATTCGAAAAGTGGTGTTTTAACCTCCGGAGAAATGTGTTAAAGACACCCAAAGGAGTTTTGCTATTTACAGCCCAAAAGTTACTTCTTGTAGCCCACAAATTGTTATTCGCACCCCAAGAATTGCTAAATGTACCCCAAATTGCTAAAGGGACACCGGAATTGGATAAGGGGTAGTCATCTTCAACCTTTTGAATTTGAAAATTTGGCGGGAAAAAGGAGCAGCTTACGAACAGAATTAGGATTCGTCAGTTGGTTGAGTTTTAATGAGACTTAATCGCTGAAACTCGTTGGATATCTTCCTTTGGGCATAACAGGACTGGTATGTCCATCAGAACCGGTTAACTTGGGCTACAACGTCGGATTGGAGCAAACAGGGGAAGAAATATCCACGGGTCTTTGTTGGTTCGAGTTTGGAAAGTGTGGGAGATTTTCAAGGGATTTGGTACATGATAATGTTCTTACCATATACAAGATATTGAATGACGTGTTCTAGGAGCTTAAAAAAGGATTAAATCTCACAGGGAGGTGAAAATATTATCGGTTTTCTTTACACGGAAGTTTTTGGTTGAATAAATGGAAGCCATGAAGAGATAAGGGAAAGATATCCACTGTTTGATTCGCTAGAAGATTTGGGAAGATATTTAAAAACTCAGGGACGCGGCAAGAGGAAAGAAAATGACATTATTACCGTGACTTGGAAGAAAAGAATAATCAGATATGGAAGGTATTTTAGCGAGATTCTTGATGCTATTGTGTATAAATAGAGAGGGTCTGAGTCATAGAAGGGGGGACGGAGAGCCTAGGCGAGAATAGATACTGCAGAATCGAAAAATCACAAGTTTCAGAAAGTTACCTGCTGCTGCAAAACTCAAGAACACGAAGAACATAGCCTGTCAGAAACAGTTGCAGAAGAAGTCTTATATTCAACCGCAGAAGAACAATATCGTACAATGTTTTAGCTGCAGTAGATCTTCCGTAACTGAACTATTGCAACACTTTTGTGGCTGAATACCTTTAGCGACTAAAAATCGTTGTAAGCAGAATTTCATTATTTTTAATACAATGATTAATCAAGTATTCTCCAATCTTCGATTCATGAGTAGCTAGATTTCTTTTCTAGGGTTTTGGAGGAAGTTATTTTCGATGCGTAAATTTTAGTAGTTATTTTCTTTGACAATTACTCCATTTTTTGTGCTTTAAAATTATTAAAAAAATTCTCTTCTTTATATGCTTCATATTAATTGTTTTGGGTAGTTTATCTATCGATCTTTTATAAGCGAAGGAAAATTATGCCTGAGGATAGTGACGAGAGTCATAAAAAGAGTTTGTAACGTTATATCTTCCAAAGCATGAGATTGGGTTCGAAACTGTTTTGAGTAAAGTAGGAGTATTTGTCAAAGAAATTGTTATTGAGTTTACAATCATTGGAAGTAGTGGAATACAAAACCCTAGAATCTTCTCTCCTTGGTAACCAAAAATCAAAGTTTATTAGCTTTTCTTTTATTTGTCTTGAACCAAACCTCTAAAAAATCTGAGAATCGAACACCTTTCTTACCACACTTTAAAACTACATCACAGTTCGGCTCAAAACTCAACTCAAATATCAGCCGAACCCGCTACTGTAACTGTCAAAAACCCTAAATTTTTAGTAATTTAACCCATTCAATCGATTAAAAACAACAAATAAGAGATTGGGTTTGTAGGAAATACCTTCTTATCATCATTTCAGGAGTTGGAGCTTCAAATGGTTGAATTTCCGATTCAATTTCTGGTTCAATTACAGTTTTTACACCTTCATCTTCAATTGGTTCTTCTTTTTCAATTCATGGATTAGAATAGGATTTAGAACGCCTGATGTCTTCTTTTTTCTTTATACGATCCATTATATAGTTCAATTTAATCGACGATTAAATTTTCACGAATAGACAATTAATCACGACGATGGAAAAAAAAATTGAGAGAGAAGGGAGGTGATTCGGCTGGAGGAAGAAGAAGAAATGTTTAGGATAGAAACATTTTTTGTTTTTTGATTTTTGATTTTAGGCTCAAGGGTATATAGGTAATTAAACTACCTAATAGATACCCCTTATAAGGTCACCTAGGATGGGAAAATTATTTTGTATGCCTTGAATTTTTTTGGTATGCCCTAAAACAGGGTTCTTAGTATTTGTGTTTTAGCCCATGTAAATTTCTTCCCTTTTCAATATTTAGCCCATTTGAGAGAAATTAAAATCTTAAATCTCATTTAAAGCAAAAAAAAAACCCTCCTTCTTTACATATATCATCTTCCATATCTCTTCGTAAATTAAAAAAATGATTCCCTAATCACTTTTTATTACTAATCGTGCTTGTTTTAAGTTTTATTTATGTATCTATCTAGTATCGTAAACGAGAATAAGAATTGCAAACCAGTTATGTCATTGGTCCCAGAAAAATTTGCCGCGGCCTTCGGCCCCTTGCTGGTCAATGACATTTCAGCCCTACCCAAAGAACAACCTTGTGTCCGTCCCTGAGTTGAACACAAAAAATGTACAATTTGATGGCATGCCGATTGGTTCTGAGAAGTAAAATATCACATGTAAAATAGAGCATGTGAGACTGAGTTGCAAAAGATCTCAACAAAGATGAAAACTTACAGCAAACCGTGTTTGTCGAGGAAGAAACCTCGACATAAAATGACCCTGATTAGTTGCACAACAACATTACAAAAGAGTTCCACGCGATTGGGTAATACATCAAATGATTATCAAGCGACCGGTAGCTTTACTGAAGAAGACTTTCTCTATGTTTCTTTCGCCAGTGGCAGAAATGAATTAAAGTGGACCATTTGATTCCAAAAATCCTTGATCCACACAACAATCATCAGCAGAAAAGGAGAAAAACATTATCAGATATTTATGAAGAAAAACTCATCACAGTTGAAATGCTGGTTGAAAGTGCTTCAATTAGAGATGAACAACAAAAATGACAACTAATTAAGTGAGAATCATGTTTCTAAAACACAACAGGGAGTACTAATATAACTGGTTGAAATGCTATATTTGGCCATCAAACCCATTCACCATATAGGCATAGGAATGAGATGCTTAGCATACAAGACCAACTGACTCACCTGCAAAGTCTTAGCATAATTCCGGGAGTGAAATATCACAAGCAAATTAGAAGCTTATGCATGTGAGGTTGAGTTTGCAACAGTTTGTTCTAGTTCTTGCAAAAAGATCTCAGTGAAGATGAAAACTTGAGTTATACCAAATTGTGTTTGTAGATGAAGAATCCTAGATCTAAAGAGTTTTCGGTATGTGTCAGTGAGCCAAAACCGAAGATATGAAGAAAGAATCAAACTGCGATAGAACTTCATTTAATATATCACCATAATAGCTAGCTTTTACATAGAAGAGGAAAATGTCTTAAGATTGTACAAACCAAATGCACAACAAAATTACAAAAGAGTTGCAAAAGATGCCTTGAAAAGAAGAAAAAAAAATGATTATCAAGCGACCAGTAGCTTACTGAAGAAGACTCTTTCTCTCTATTTCTTTTCGTCAGTGGCGTAAATGAATTAAAGTAGACCATTTGATTCAAAATGTCGTTAGAAGAGACATAATCACTCTGCTACATCAGAGGCTTCAACTTCATCTTCTTGATTTACACAACAATCAACAGCAGAAAAGGAGAAAAACATTATCAGGTATCTATGAAGAAAAATTCATCAAGTTGAAATGCTGGTTGAAAGTGCTATTGATGGGAGATAAACAACAAAAACGACAACGAATTAAGTGAGAATCATGTTTGCGAAACACAACAGGGAGTGTACTAATATAACTGGTTGAAATGCTATATTTGGCTATCAAACCCATTCATCGTATAGGCATAGGGATGAGATGCTTAGCATACAAGACCAACAGACGCACCTGCGTGTACAACGTCCTACCCCTCTACCCAAATGTCTTTTTCTGAAACTAGGTTTCTTAGATAAGCCAACTTTTGATTCTTATATAGTTATTACAGACTCCCATTCTTTTATTCTTGAATAAATATGTATTTAAACACTCATTCGAAATCGTTCTTTATTCTCAACCCATGGCAAGCCAAGCCCTTACAGATGATCGACAATAAATTTCTTATCGGAACAACAACTAAAGGCAAGTATGAAATGTAATGGTACACTTTTAGGCATCAATAAATTCTAACCAAGCACTGCAATTCAAACATTGTAGCATCAAAATGACTCTAAAGCAACCGAAAACAAACAACAGGATGTGTACATTAGTGTATAAAAACAGCGAGAATTTAACCAAAATAAACCATGATTAAACAGAAACTCATAATGAACTAACCTTCAACAGCTTCTTCTCCATCCTCTTCCTCGAAATAATCTTCCTCATTGTCAGTGTCATACTCAGGTTCATACATTTTGTTCAAATAATCAACAGAAGGTTGAGTAAGCACAAGCTTATCAGAATTCAAAATGTCAAACAAATTCAAAGTTCTTGGTGTCAACATTTTCAATGTTCCAATATTCCTACTAGACAATCTCACATTATCCGAAACTTCAGTCATCAAAAACATACATTTCTCTTTAGGATCTAAACCCCATCTCTTCATTGCTCCAATAAACTCCTTAGTATTAGGCTTCTCAAATTTCTCCCCAAAATCTTCAACCACAACAGCATTCACTGTAGCACTAGATAACGCAGTCGATATCGCCAATCTTTTCTCCTTTCGATTGATTTTGATACTCCAATCTCTTGGTCTAGGACCAAAAACAACACCACCACCAGGTCTAAGTGGTGTTCTTTGCGAACCACGTCTAGCTCTACCAGTTTTCTTCTGTGGGTATGGTTTTCTACCACCACCACGCACTTCAGCTCTGGTTAGAGTTGAAGCTGTTCCTCTTCTCTTGTTTTGTTGGTCAGTGATAATACCTCTATGAACAACAGCTCTTGCTGTTTCTGGTGGTGCTGATTTCAAATTGATTGATGTTTCTCCAACTTTGTCACCATCGAATGAAAGAACTGGAAGAGTTGCTACTTTTGCATTGATTTTGAGTCTAGGGTTTATTGTTTGGGTTTTTAAGGAATTGGGTTTTATGGAGGAAGAGATAAATTTAGGGTTTTGAGTAGAAGAGGATAAGAAGATTGAAGAAGAAAAGAATGAGATTGTGGAAGCCATTGTTGGCAGTGGTGGTGAGGATTTTGGTGCTCAAGAATGAGTGCTGCAGAGCTATTCTTCTGTTTCTGCAACTTTATCTATATTTCTCTCTACAACACTATCCATTTCTGTTTGTGTTTACTGCTTAGTAAACTATGTGAAAATATTCGCTGTAAGTTCACTTTTTTCCCTATGCGGTGGATTTTAGGAATTTTTAGGGGTTCTCTGAGGAAAAAAACAAACAAAAAAAAAAGAGTTGGAAAAAATAAATAAATAAAAGAAGATTAGGCATTGCTATTCAGAAAGAACGCGCGATTAGGGGATATGAATTACTAACCTCATCCAATAGTGTCCGTTAAGGGGTGCTTTCTGAAGGCGGAAATACTAAAATACCCTTCCATCTAAATTAAAATTTCAAATTAAAAATCAAAATCAAAATCAAATCCTAACAAGTTCTTAAAGATATGCTAAATTGAATTGTTGTTGACCAAGAAGAAGGAGAAGAAATTGCTTCATTGAGAAGGTACATGATACCCAATCATATTTAAAGTGATGTTGTTGTTTTAAAACTTCGTTTGGGTTAGAATCATAAACTGATACTTTTCAGTTTCAGTTTCAGTTTCAATCCACTCCTGGCCTGTGTTCATGATGAATGCCTACTTTTTTTTGTGCCGGCATGGTTTTTAGGATGAATGCCATGCCGATACTAGTGCCGGCATGGTTTTTAGGATGAATACCATGCCGATATCTGGTGCCGGCATGGTTTTTCAGGATGAATACTATGCCGATACTAGTGCCGGCATGGTTTTTCAGGATGAATACCATGCCGATACTTGTTATTTCAGACAGATTTTCTGTATGATTTTGTCCTCAAACCGGCACGGTACACTTAGGAATCGACCATGCCGGCACTACTACCGGCATGCTCGATAATGAACTTTCTCTGCCGGCAGTATACTTACAATTTCAAAATTGGGGGATATTGAGTATCGGCATGGTGAAAGTATGAATACCATGCCGATTTGGTCCCTGCCGGCATGGTATTCATACTTTTACCATGCCGGCACTGAGTTTTTCAGGCGTAACAACGGCGGATTCGATGAAAAACAAATCAAATTTCAATACATTAATACCTATATATGACTAATTGGAGCACTTGTATATTCAGCTTGTTTACTTTCCTGGGTTGGTTCTTCACCGGAACCTTCATGATCATAAATATCTTGATTTAATGTTGTTGCATCAACAAATTCAATGATAATGATTTATTCTAATGATTATCAAACTAATCTATTAACTTACCTAATTATATTTAACCACTAAACATGATTAGTGAGGGGTACATTAGGAATTAGTTAAAATATATGGATAAGGGGTGACTCTGATTTATTATTTATATCCTGTTTTTGTCTTTTTCCTCTATCCCCCAATTAATATAAGTATCCTCCAATTACGCGTTTTTCAAAAAGAAGTTGGAGCCCAGCTTGTTGCTAGGTTACCAACCAAAAGTTTTGTATGATCTTCTTTATAATAAATAATAAATAAAAGAAAAAATAATAAAAGAAAATAAAAAGGGATAAAAGAAAAATCCCGGTAAAAGACCCTTTTTCGTTACGGTAAAAAAAAAATGAAAAATTTATAGTAAAAATTATCATTTAATCCAATATTTTCTGGGCTTTGGATGCTCTGGTCTTCACCTCCCAAGCCCAGTACTCGCTAGTCTAAAAATCTCCCGGTTAAATAGTTTGGTCCAAAATTTAGACGGGTTAGTCCAAACTGGGTCGATTCAAAATTTACTAAAGATCTCGGATTTTAAATTAGGAGAGATTCAGAGATAGACCGAGAGAGATTTTGTAGGATGTTTTGTTGGATTAAGTCGTTTCTTCATCATATTTCGATTTCATATTAATTCTTCGAAAAAAAAATTAGATTTTTTTTTAACGCGTGATATGAAATCGATTTGGTGTTTCATCTTTTTGATTTCTGTTTTTTATTTTCGATTTTGTTATTTGTTAGGTTTTGATTTGAAGGCATAACTGGGGGATACTAAAAAAAACATTATGAAGTAATTTAAGAACCCCTTGTCCATATAATTTTTGTAATGGCTAAGTTACCCATAAGTATCCCCCAAGTTTGTTAACAGTCGGCATTGGTCCAAATGGAAAGACTATACCGACTCCTAACATGCAAAAATACCCATATAACTTAATTTCAGTCGGTATTGAATTCAACCTACAAACACTATCGGCTAATACAGTCGGTATTGGTTTCATCAACAAAACAATACTGACTATAACAGTCGGTATTGCATTGAAACTAATATCAATACCGAGGGTGAATAGTTATCTGGGTTTTCAACAATTTCGCTAAATTTTCTTGGTTGTAACATTGGTTCGACTTCTTTTTTCTAAGATTTCTTAGCGAAATCTCCGTTTCGTTACTCTATTGTATCAAATCTTACAATGGAAGATCAAAAGAACAAAACTGCACCATTAAAACTCAATTTAAAAATTAAAAGAAACATTAACAGAGGTCTCTAAATTGATAATTCTTACTATCAAGAAAATTCAGAGAAGAAGACAGCGGAGTTTTTTCTAATATGGATCAATCAAACACTATAAAGAGCTTTTGAATAAGATATTACAAAATCGGTCGAAAACTAAATAACTTAAAAAAAACAAAGATCTTTATCGATATAAAATCATTCCATATAAGAAGATCGATCAGTTGAAATTGCTTGTTGTTTTATGTTATTGTTAGTATACTTGTTTGATTATGAATCGTCACCATCATCACTATTTGATGATATTGCTTCACATGTTTGAGGGGGATACACAGTTAAAAGTGTTGGTTCTAGTAACAACAATTGTAATAAACTGAGAAATAATACTTAGCTCAAACCGACGCTTGGTTGATGTTCCGGGAGATAAATGTAGCAGGTAGTAGAGGCACGTATGAGATACGCTGACCTAAAGGCAATATCGCCTGCTACTCCTCTTGTGGAGAGATGTTATAGCTGTTGAAGAGATGCCTCCTGGATACAACTACTGATAGCACTCCTCAATGTAGCATACAAAGAGAGTACCCTAAGAGCTTGGCAGTGATGAAGAAATGAAATGGTTACAGTGAAACATAAAACAGTAGCATAGAAAACTTAACAGAGGAGGTGAGCAGTTTCTGTTTCTTATATTTCAAAAATGAGTTGAATATTTTCTTTCTAAATAGACCAAAGAAATGACCCATTACTACCAAAGAAAGATTCCCACGCGTGTCAGACATAAAACAGTCAAAAAACATTTTATGACTTCTGACAAAAGCTGAAAAGCTGAAAAGAAAACCGTTTGTTTTTGTCAGTCAAAGCACGCGTGTCGGATATAAAACATAGTAAGATTCTTCACACGTGCGACAAACATGTTCAGACAGAGAGTAAGATTCATCTACATGTGTGGAAAACACGTACGAAAAATTTCAATAAAAAGATAAGATCTAATGAACCCGCACCCGAGCCCAGCCCGCTCGCCCGACAAGACGGACGGCGGCGGCGTGCGTGCTTCGGTGCGAAGCACCGCGCGTATGGGAAAGGCAACCTTTCCCTAGTCTAGGTCTTCTCCCTCACACAAAAGTGTGTCGATGCCCTTTAGGCAAAACCCATGGTATTTAAGTCTAAAACTCTTAAGATTTTAGTTTATGTGGGACTATTGTTTTATTTATTCAAATGAAAAAACAACTAGTGCGCAAAAGGTCTAGGGATCAAGTCATGGTCCATGCTTATTTGGTTTTTTCAAAACCCGTTTTTTCCAACAATCCCCAACATGAATGATAAAACATATCGAAAAACACGAGAAAACAGAAGACATCAAAATTAGGCTAAGGTATCCCAGAGATTGAACCTTAACTTAGTGAGAGGTTACCGGAACTGCTTGTTGTAACGGTGAATACAGTGTCTTGAACCGCCAACAGTGAAAGCAGCTTAGAAATAACCACCACACTTGATGTCTCAAAGGAAAGCTGCCAAGCTCTTGCGGTTGTGCCTGTTTTAGTCATGGGCTAAATCCCGGACTTAATGAATGTCTCTAGAGAATCAGCTCTAATTCTCATAAGAAGCGGCCCCACTTCCAACATCCACTAGGTGAATCCATTAAGAGTATCCTGCCACACCCCGCTTTAAACAAAGCCATGGAACCCATTAAGATCTCAACAGATCATCCTAACTCATGCAGGTAGCACTATCACATAGTTACACCATAGGGAGGGACAAAGATAGTGCTTTATCGATATCACCATAAATTAGTTGTCTCATTGAACCTTGATCTTGGAGCTCCATTAACAAGGTTGAGTATCCTTCATGGTGATTTATTATATGAGCTTCAGTCCCATCCCCCTCGATGTGGATCTAACTACCTCTCTAGATAAACCTTTCGTCAAAGGATATGCAATATTATCTTTGGACTTTACGAAGTCTATAGAGATAATACCAGTAGAAAGTAGTTGTTTCACTGTCTTATGTCTTCTTTGTAGATGTATATACTTTCCGTTATATACACTGTTCCTTGTGCAACCAATAGCAGCTTGACTGTCACAGTGGATTGCGATCGAAGACACAGGCTTGGGCCAGAGTGGAATTCCTCCCAAGAAAGCTCGTATCCATTCAGCTTCCTCTCCAGCTTTCTCCAATGCTATAAACTCAGACTTCATAGTGGATCGAGCTATACATGTCTGTTTGGAAGACTTCCATGACACAGACGCACCTCCAAGTGTGAAGATGTATCCACTAGTGGATTTGCACTCATCTGAGTCTGATATCCAGTTGGCATCACAATACCCTTCCAGCACAGCAGGATACTTTCCAAAACTTAAGCAATAGTTTGAAGTACCTCTCAGGTAGCGTAGAACTCTGTAGAGAGCATTCCAGTGATCCTTCCCAGGGTTGTAAGTGTACCTGCTCAATCTACTCACAATGTAGGCAATATTAGGTCTTGTACAGTTCATCAAATACATAAAACTGCCAATAACGTGAGAATACTCGAGTTGAGAAATTCCCTCACCCTTGTTCTTTTTTAGGTTACATGCGGGATCATAAGGAGTAGATACAGGTTTAGCATTTTCATGATTAAATCTCTTAAGTACAATATCAGCATAATGAGATTGACTAAGACTATATCCATCAGACGTCTTTCTGATTTTCATCCCTAAGATTACATCACCAGGGCCTAAGTCTTTCATGTCAAAGTTTTCGTTAAGCATGCTTTTAGTGGTATAAATAATATCAATGTTACTGCCTAATATGAGCATATCATCAACATATAGGCACACAATAACATGAGCATCATCCACAGACTTAATGTAAACACATTTATCAGATTCATTAACCTTAAAGCCATTAGATATCATTACATGATCAAATTTTTCATGCCACTGTTTAGGTGCTTGTTTTAAACCGTACAGATATTTGTTCAATTTGCATACTTTTTTTTCACAACCTTTCACCAAAAAATCTTCAGGTTGGTTCATATAAATTTATTCATTCAATTCACCATATAAAAATGCAGTTTTAACATCCATCTGATGTATATGCAAATCATAAATAGAAGCAATATCAATCAATATCCTAATAGAAGTGATTCTAGTGACAAGTGAATAAGTATCAAATAAATCTAATCCTTCCTTTTGTCTATAGCCCTTAGCTACCAACCTAGCTTTGTATTTCTCTACAGTTCCATCTGTTCTAAGCTTCCTTTTGAAAACTCATTTGCAACCTATGACTTTACTACCAAGAGGTAAGTCTACAAGCTCCCAAGTTTCGTTTTGCTGAATGGATTCCCACTCATTAATTGAAGCTTCTTCCCAAAAGGGAGCTTCTGGAGAAGTCATAGCTTCCTTAAAGGTTTGAGGTTCAGACTCTACCATAAGATTCACAAAATCTGGACCAAAACTTGTCTCGGTTCTAACCCTCTTACTTCTTCTAGGTTCGGTCTCGACTTCTAGAGACGGGGGCTGACTAGTCGAAGGAACATCTGTGAGGTCATTATGGACCCTTTTGTGAGGTCTAGTCCCTAAAGGAAATATGTGTTAAAAAAACACTGTATCTCTAGATTCCATTATGGTGTTCAGACCAATGTTATTATGGTCAGAACTGATGACCATGAACCTATATGCACTAGTATGCTCAGGATATCCTAGGAAAACACAGTCCACAGTTTTATGTCATATTTTGGTTCTCCTGGAACGAGGAACGACCACCTTGGCCAAACACCCCCACACTTTAAAGTATGCATAGGAAGGTTGTCTACCTTTACACAAATTGTAAGAAGTTTTATCAGACTTCTTAAATGGAACTCGGTTCAAGATATAGCATGCAGAGAGAATCGCTTCCCCCCACAAGTTCGAAGGTAACCCTGAACTGGTCAACATAGCATTCACCATATCCATGAGTGTTCGGTTTTTTCTTTCGGTTATTCCGTTTGACTCGAGTGAGAAGGCGCAGTATTTTCATGAATGATGCCATTAAGTTTACAAAACTCTCTTATAGGTATTACGTACTCACCACCACGGTCTGACCTTAGAGTTTTAATTGTAACACCTTTTTGGTTTTCTATATTAAGTTTATATGATTTGAAAGCCTCTAAAGCCTCATCTTTACTTCTAAGAAGATAAAGCTGACAGTATCGTGAGTAATCATCTATGAAAGTGATGTACCATCCTTTACCACCTCTAGTTGGTGTTGATTCCAAATCTCCTAAATCCAAGTGTATTAGTTCTAAGGGAACTGTTCTTCGTTCAACCTTTTTATTAAATGGTTTTCTTGCATATTTAGATTAACACAAATTTCACATTTATGATTTCTGTCAATGTTTATTTTAGGAATGCAACCTAAACTAGCAAGTCTTTCCAAAGATTTGAAATTAACATGTCTAAGTCTATCATGCCAAACATATGGAGAGTCACAAATATAAGCAGAAGAAGATGCATTATTATTCATGTTTAAAGCAAGTACACTAAGCTTAATCATGTTTTCAGTGACATAACCCTTTCCTATAAAGACACCACTTTAGAGATTACAACATTGTTAGACTCAGCAACAATTTTAAAACCTTTCCCTAGTAAAATGGTTTCTGAGATAAGATTCTTGCATATGTCCGGGACGTGATACATGTCATTCAATGTGAGAGTTTTTCCTGAAGTGAGCTTCAATTCAACCTTGCCTTTCCCCACCACTTTCGCGGTGGAAGAGTTTCCCATAAACAGTTTCTCATCGTCTCCTACTATGGCATATGAGGAGAAAGCATTTCTGAACTTGCAGACATGCTTGGTGGCTCCAGAATCTAACCGCCAATCTCTCATATTGGTCACATTAGAGACAAGGTTGACTTAAGACACCATGCCAGTAAAATATCCAGAATAATCTACTATGTTCGCCTTATTTTTCTGTTTTGGATCATTTTTGGCCTTTTAAGGCGCCCTACAGTGTTTGGCCATATGACCGAGTTTGCCACGGTTATAGCAGTCACCTTTGATGGTGTTTTTAGAGACACCACCCTTTGGTTTAAGATGGTTACCTTTGGAGTTACGACGTTTGTTACGTTTGTTACCATTTTTGCTGGTTTCAGATTTTCCATCATGTTCTTTCTTTGTTGCAGCATTATCATTTAGGATATGAGCTTTGTTGGACATGTCTTTGCTCAACAACAGGTTCTTGTCCTTGCAGCATAGTAGTTCCTCAACTTGAATCTTTTTTCCCAACTCTATCATGGTGATTTCACGAGTCTTGGGTCGCAGCCTCATCTTGTAATCGGTCCATGAAGGTGGAAGTTTTTCAATAACTGCAGATGCTTGGAAAGCTTCACCAATAACCATGCCTTCGGCAAGAATTTTATTGATGATTAACTGATGTTCCATGAATTGATCAACCATAAGTTTTTCATCATTCATTTTGTATTCAAGGAACCTAGCCATCAAGCACTTCTTGCTTCCAGCAGCCTCAGCAAGATATTTTTCTTCCAAGGCTTCCCATAAATCAAAAGCAGTAAAACTTTCTTTTGCATTATAAAAATCATACAGAGAATCATCTAAGCAATTAAGTATATGATTTTTACACATATAATTCTTCCTAGTCTACCTATCCAGTCTATCTTCATAACCACGGTCATGTAACCTTCTTGAGGGTTTTCTCAAAGCAACTTCATCTAATCTTTGGTCTTTGAGGAAAAATAACATTTTTGATTGCCATCGTTTAAAGTCTTTTACACTAAACTTAGCAGGTTTGTCAACAAAACTTTTTCCCATGTTGTTACAGAAAACTAAACTATTAAAGATATTATTGCCTTTAGATTGTTGGTTCTAGTAACAATAATCATAATAAACTGAGAAATAATACTTAGCTCAAACCGACGCTTGGTTGATGTTCCGGGAGATAAATGTAGCAGGTAGTAGAGGCACGTATGAGATACGCTGACCTAAAGACAATATCGCCTGCTACTCCTCTTATAGAGAGATGCTATAGCTGTTGACGAGATGCCTCCAGGATACAACTACTGATAGCACTCCTCAATGTAGCATACAAAGAGAGTACCCTAAGAGCTTGGAAGTGATGAAGAAATGAAATGGTTACAGTGAAACATAAAACAGTAGCAGAGAAAACTTAACAGAGGAGGGGAGCAGTTTCTGTTTCTTCTATTTCAAAAAATGAATTGAATATTTTCTTTTTAAAGAGACCAAAGAAATGACCCGTTACTACCAAAGAAAGATTCCCACGCGTGTCAGACATAAAACAGTCAAAAAACATTTTCTGACGTCTGACAAAATCTGGAAAAAAAAAACATTTTCTGACTTCTGACAACAGCTGAAAAGAGAACAGTTTTTTTTTGTCAGTCAAAGCACGCGTGTCGGATATAAAACAGAGTAAGATTCTTCACGCGTGCGACAAACATGTTCAGATAGAGAGTAAGATTCATCTACATGTGTGGAAAACATGTACGAAAAATTTCAGTAAAACGATAGGATCTAATGAACCCGCACCCGAGCCCAGCCCGCTTGCCCGACCGGACGGACGGACGGCGGCGGCGTGCATGCGAAGCACCGCGCGTACGGGAAAGGCAACCTTGCCCTAGTCTAGGTCTTCTCCCTCACACAAAAGTGTGTAGACCCAAAGGGCCATGCCCTTTAGGCAAAATCCATGGTATTTAAGTTTAAAACTCTTAAGATTTTAGTCTATGTGGGACTATTGTTTTATCTATTCAAATGAAAAAACAACTAGTGGGCAAAAGGTCTAGGGATCAAGTCATGGTCCATGCTTATTTGGTTTTTTCAAAACCCGTTTTTTCAAACAAAAAGTACCCCCTTAGCCAAAATCCAGCCCCATATAACCGTGAGTATCCCCCAATTGTGTTTTCTTTTGAATTTCATGCAACTCTTATTTGGATGTATGATATGAAATCTATTCGATCTTTGACATTTGGTTTATTCATGTTTTATTAAAACGGCTGAAAGTTTTTCATGGTTATTAATTGATAGAGTAATTGATTTCTTTTATTTTTTGATTGTAATTATATAGAATTTTACTTTCTTGTACATTGTATATGTTTCGGTTTTTGGTGATTTTAAGGTTGATTCGAAAATTACATCTCTGATATATTTTAATGGGACTCAATTTAGATTTTGATATCTTTTTTAATGTAACTCAGATCTTTTTTGTTAGTAATTAATTTATCATATGTGTGTTGGTTGATCCTAAGAATAATTATTTTTTGAGATCTTTTATATGTGATTTAGATCTTTGATGTCTTCATCTAATTATTATTTTTATATATGCTAACCAACCATGTCTGAGAAGGTTGTGTATGCTATCTTGAATAATGGTGAGCATTCGACCCTATTTGGTAGATGTGTACATTTTTGTACAGTGAAATTCTCTATGATGAATGCATGGGTTGTATTATTTGAATATGTAACACCCCGAGTTCCGGACGAGGGTCAAACCCATATGGAGATCTGAACTTAAAGCGTTACAGGTCGGAAAGAGAGTTATGCATATATTTCTCTTACTTAAATTTTTGTACCAAACACAATTGAAGCTTTATGAAACATGAATTGATGCAAATTAATTTACTAAACATCTTTAGGCCTATTCCTATGCACATGCCAAAAAAATGTTGCTTGGCATACCAGGTGGCATGGCAAACGAGTTGCACCACTATGGGAAAACCACTGAGCGATAGAGTTTCTAGCGAACGATATTGACAATATCGCCAGTGATAAAGTCTTTATCGCCAGCGCCACCATGAATATTGCTCGATATTGACTCTAGCGCCAACATTATAATTAATATCGTCAACGCTCGACTTTCTAACGCCTATATATACCGCACAGTTTCTTCTTCCCCTTCACACCTCCCCTCTCCTTCCCTTCTAAAATTTGTTCTCTTCTCTTTTATAGTTTAACAAAATCTTCTTGAGTGAGAAAAGAAATATGAGTGAGAAAAGAAAAAGAAACATAAAAGTCAAAGGATCTACTAGTACCCCAGCCAGTTGATTAAGTTATATTGTGGATAAAGAATATGATTTTCAAAATGTTAAACAATTAGCCGGTGATAGTGTGCTCCCTAATCATGCCCGTTCTTTGACATCTATCACAAGATTTACAAAAAAATATGTATCCTCAAATAGGGTAGGCCAATAAAAGCCACTTTCAAGTACTTTGAAAGCGGTACGTTTAGAACCAAAGTGATCACCACATGCATAAGTATGACAAAAAGTAAAAATGGATTGAAATTCAGAATTAGTCACGCACCTACGGATGATTTGATCAGAACCGTATTTCCACAAGTAGGGCTCGTCCCACACATATTGCTTGGCTATTTTCTTAAGCTTAAGCTTTTGAAAATTAGACATTGTACTAGGTTATTGTCTCGTAACCAAGTAGTTCACTATATCAGCGTACCAAGGTGTTGAATCTTCAATTGAGAAAAGTTGCTCGTCCGAAAAACGATCTTGTAAAGGAAGTTCTTCTTCGGAAACAACAAGTCTACTAAGATGATCAGCAACCATATTTTCAACACCTCTTTTATCATTGATCTCCATATCAAATTCTTGCAACAATAATATCCACCGCATAAGTCTTGGTTTTGTAATATCCCGTCCAGATTTTAGGGATATTTTTGTCTTTTGATGTAAGGGTAATTTCACGGTTTTATATAATTAGATTATATCAGTGTGTGGAGGTATAGTTCTCATTTGAATATAAAGTATTACTTTAGTTAATTTATCGAATTTGTTAAATGTTAGCAAAAAATATAATTAAATTTTGGAGTTTGAGATATAGCATGTAGAAATAGGTGTAACTTGATATTTAATTAATTATATTAAGAAATTTAATAGATGTTTTGCATGAGCTTATACAAGTCTTTATAATTTATTTTGGAAAGTATGTATATATTTTTAGGTGTCATTTTATAAATATAAATAATATATTAGAAATATATTATTTTTATTAATGTTTAAAATTCATTAATTTAGTTAAAGAAGTTATTATTCATAGTTTTCATGTGAGGTGGAAATGGAAAAAAATATTGTTATTAATGACTCATTGTATGTCTCTATATTATTGGTTGATGATTGATTATTGGTAAACTTAAATAAAGAGAATTTACTTTCCTTAGTTGTCATAGTTAGTGATTAATGAAAATTTTGCATGGATTTTAAATAGAAAATTTGAACTATTTTGGTAACTTAATAATTTGTGCTTTATCTAGCTAATTCAAAATATGAAACTAAAAATCTTAATTACATTTATTGACTTGACATGATTAAATATTGAGAATAAATGTGGAATTTATTTTAGATTTGAGAAAAAAGGAAATATAAATTGTGAAATTATGTTTAGGTGTATGAAAGGTAGATTTGGATAAAAATAGAAATAACATTAATATTAAGAAATTTATTTAGTGTTAGAATGGAAAGAAATATCCTTGTTAAGTATACGTATTTAAGAAAGAGTTTATTTTCTTTTGGTAAGCTTGAATTGATGAATAACATACATGCGTTGTCACTTTATTACAGGAAACTTCATAAATATTTTGCATGGGAGAAAACATGTTTGGAGGAAATAAAAATTACAAAAGGAAACTTCATAAATATTTTGTGTGAGAAAATATGTATTGGGAGGAAAAAGAAAAATTAATAAACGAAACTTAATGAATATTTTGATAATCATGCATGTCACATATTAATCTATTACTAGGTTATATCTATTATTTTATAATAAAAGGAAGGTATGTTGGAAAAGAGGGAAAAGGATTGGCTTTAAAATTTGATACCATGTTTAAAAAGAGGAGAAAAAAATGTCAAAACGAGGTTGGTTGTGATAGATAGAAATAGATTGGTACAACAGGGGAAAGGTACTGTGATGGCTTCGCTAATTCGTTATTTTCTTTACTATGGTACTATGTTGGAAGAGTGGGATACATGTCGTGAATAGGAGATAGTATTAGTTTTGGCACTTCTATCATAGTGTCGATGTTTTATACTATTACTTTGTGGATAGCGATTGGAGGTAGGAATAACACAAACCAAAACTTTATTTTTTTTATTTTTTTTATCTGGGTGTTCAGTTAAATCTATTTTCATACTATTTTTACCATTTCGTTGATATATGGTGGCCTCGATTGAAGTTTATGGTTACTAATGATTTTGGTCTTCTTGTATGAGTATGATTATGATTTGGGCTAAGCTCCATGGGCCGCGACCCCTAAAATTCTTTGGGATCCCTTGGCGCGAGCAGATTTGGGCTACGGTCCATGGGAAGCGACCCCTAAAAATATTTTGACGGGTACGAATTATCCATAGGAGTTGATGGTTGCCTCCCTAAAACAACATGGTGCTCATTAGGAGTTGATGGTTGCCTCCTATTTGATTGCTAAACCCATGGGGCTCCCTTGGCGCGAGCGGATTTTTGTGTTTATTATAAACATGCTCCCGAAGTGTGAACAGGCTTTCAGATGGCAAGCAGTGTTTTAATAAATTGTACAAACTAATCAGGTAAGGATTGGTTTAATGTTTTTTTTTACCATGTTTTAAATTAGTGAATTGTTTGATGAACTATGATCGTGCTTGATCCTTTTGGGTACGTAGGCAGCCGCTTGGCGGTTCAGCACGTGGGGTTACAACATAATATGTGGTTTTTGTATCTTAATTCGATTAGCTCATAAATTAGCTATGATTTTGTGTGCTTAATATTTTGATGGGACTTCATTTAGGTTTATTCAAAGTTCGGTTAATCATGATGAAACAATAAAATTAGTTTGATGCCCCAATCAATTGTTTACACTTAATTATCTCTTAAGATGTAAAAAGTCATAATTTTAAAGCTGTAAATTTATGTACCACGTTGATTTAACTGTAAATATCTTTTAGTCCTTAATATGTTTTGGTATAATTATTTTTTGTAATAATTATAAAACATCTTCAGAAATATTTGGTATAAATTGTAGAATTTCATGGGTTGATATGTATTTTTGAAATAATCCTTTGTACCGGTGTTAAATTCAGGAATTGTCTGACAGTTAAAAATATACCTTAAATATTCTATTTTTTAAAACTATGATATATTGATTATTAGATCACATTGTCTTCTATAAATATGTATTTATCTTTTATATTTCTAAAATGATAATCCTCATTCAATTTTGACTTGTGAGTTATTTGATGTGAATTTTATAAAACAAACAATTACAGTTTTGATTTTCTATGGTGATGGTCAACCTTGTGTTTGACCGTGGCCTTAAGGTATTAAACTTAACTTAAAAATTATGAATAATTGATAAATAATAGTATTGTCAATTATGAATTTATCCATATAAATACCATAAATTTTGGAACTCGTATCAAGACAGTAAAATTCTAGGATTCAATCTTGGTTTGGTTTCGGTTTTACAATTTGTTGTTGAAATAGTTATCTATTAATTAAATCCTAAAATTTGAACGGTGGTATTTTTAATTGAAAACTAAATGTGTATTTCTTCCAATGGATTTAAAAATTAGGTTAAATCAACGGTTATATTTTCCGAAATAAGTTTCTAAGTTTCTGCTATGATAGAAATGTTAACATGAACGTAAATTAAGTTAACCCCAATAAACTGTTTCACGAGCTTGGGCTTAGTAGCCGGGCTTCGGCTATGATATTGACGTAGCACTTGGGGTTTTTGGGCAATGGATTTGGTCCTGAATCCGGGCCCAAAAATCGGGGTGTTACAGGTTTAGCTTCTTTCTTATTTAGTACCGAAGTGATGCATGATCGGAATATACAATCACTTTACCCACCAAATATGATCTAAATTTTTCTAGTGCACACACTATTGCTAATAATTATTTTTCGGTGGTAGAAAAGTTGATTTGCGCACCGTTTAGGGTCCTAGATGCATAATAAATCACATGAGACAGCTTTTCTACTTTTTGACCCAAAACGACTCCAACTGCGTAGTCACTTGCATCACACATTAATTCAAATGGAAGACTCCAATCCGGTGACTTGATAATTGGTGCAGTTGTCAACAATTCTTTTAATCTATCAAAGGCATCCTTTCACTCATTGCTGAAGTAAAAAACAACCTCTTTTTGCAATAATTTGCATATCGGCAATGAGAGTTTGGAGAAATCTTTGATAAACAACCTGTAAAAACCTGCATGACCAAGAAACAAGCGAATTTCCCTCATCGAAGTGGGATATTGTAAGTTTCTTATTAAGTATATCTTTGCTTTGTCAACTTTGAGCCCTCGAGAGCACACAATGTGACCGAGCACTATATCATGGTTTACCATAAATTGGCATTTCTCCCAATTAAGAACAAGGTTAGTGTCTATGCATCTTTTTAGCACAAGTTCAAGATTTTGTAAAAAAATATCAAATGAATTGCCATAAACACTAAAATCATCCGTAAATACCTCAATGATATGTTCCACATAGTCAGAAAGTATACTAACCATACACCTCTAAAAAGTGGCAGGCGCATTGAAGAGACCAAACGTACCAAAAGGACAAGTAAAAGTAGTATTCTCTTGATCCTCTGGTGTAATAAAAATCTGATTATACCCTGAATAACCGTCCAAAAAGCAACAATGTGAATGTCCCACTGATCTCTCTAACATCTGATCAATGAAAGACAAAAGAAAGTGATCCTTTCGGGTTGTGGTATTAAGCTTTCCGTAGTCTATGTACACTCTTCATCCTGTTTGAACTTTTATAGGAACAAGTTCGTCATCTTGATTTCTAACAACAGTGGCACCTAATTTCTTAGGCACTACCTATACCGGACTAACCCATTTGCTATCAGAAATTGGGTGAATCATCCCCACACTTAGCAATTTGAGGATCTCTTTCTTCACGACCTCCATCATTAGGGGTTTAAGCCTGCGTTGAGCATCATGTATCGACTTAATATCATATTCCATTAGGATTCTATGCATGTACATGGATGTACTAATGCCTTTGATATCAGCAATTGTCCAACCAATATCCGTTTTGTGGTCTTTCAAAACCCTAAGAAGGCGTTCTTCTTGTATTGGGCTGAGGTTCTTTGCAATAATCACTGGAAGTTCTTTTTTATCACCCAAGTACATGTACCTTAAGTTGTCCAGAAGCGGCTTCAACTCTAGTTTCGGTGCCTGCACAATAGAAGATAACGGAACCTCATTAGTTACGGGTAAATAAATATAAGAAATATTACCCGGTTTAGCTTCTTGTAGTGCCATTAATGCACCACATATCTCCACCAGTTCTTTTGTTAAGTCAACGTCCAGGTTCGGCTGTCCATGAACGTCGAAATCAATGATATTGCTAACACAACTCCAAGTTCATCTTCACCGTTCAATTTAAACATTTGTTGTGCTAACGAACAAATAACATAAATGGAGAAAGCCGAGTGAACATCACTAGGATAATGCATGGTTTTAAAGATATTGAACCGTATGATCTTCTTATCAAATTCTATAGTGAGTGTACCACTATCGACATCAATCTTCGTATTTGCAGTCTTCATAAACGGTCTCCCGATAAGTAACGAAGTAGATGAACTATTTTCTCCATCTTGCATATACACGATATAGAAATCAGCCGGAAAGATTAAATCATTCACTTAAACTAACACATCCTTCACGACTCCCTTACGATATATAATGGACTTTTTTGCCAATTGAATAGTAATCCTTGTATCTTTTAAAGGTCCAAGATTCAAAGAATCATAAACATCAACTGACATAACACTTATGGAAGCTCCCAAATCAAGCAAAAGCACACTCGAATCGTCAGTTACCAATGGTAACGGGAAATGTGAAACCACCAGGATCTTTACACTTAGCAGGCATTTCTTCAGTAATATAGTTGTAGCACTTTCGCCCACCTGAGTAATCTCATTAGCAATCAACTTATCCTTCCTTATACACAAATCCTTCAAAACCTTTGCATACCTGGGTACGGTTCTGATGGCCTCAATAAATGGAATGTTGATTTGTATCTTGCTGAAAATATCCATGATCTCCTTGTCTTGAGCTTCTTTCTTGGGTTTGGAAAAACGACTAGAAAAATGAGGTGGTATGATAAAACTGGGAACTGTGTCCTTAGGTTGGCCAGTTGGGGTTGGTTTTTCCTTAGGTAAGGTTTCCGAGTCTACTTACTTCTCAATATCGTCACTAGGTACATATATTGTCCCTGTATCTAGATTAGAATTTGCTACTTGCCTACCACTTATTAAATTTACTACATTGACGTGCTCTCTTGATTCACAAAAGGTTGTGATCATATCAGTTGCCAATTGATCCACTTGAGTCTGCAAATCTCTAATAGCGATATCATTTTTTAACTGATTATGTTTGGTTTTCTGTATGAATTGATCAGTTTTCTGCTGATCCTGTTTGATTATGGAGATGAGAGTGTCAAACTTAGATTTTTCATTATGAATTTTTTGTTGTTGAAAACCACTTTGTCGCCCATACGGATTAGGAGTTGCTGCTTGCTTGTTAGCATAACTGAAATTAGGATGATTTTTCCAACCATGGTTATAAG
Organism: Papaver atlanticum; assembly: GCA_023531105.1. NCBI lineage: Eukaryota > Viridiplantae > Streptophyta > Magnoliopsida > Ranunculales > Papaveraceae > Papaver > Papaver atlanticum. The sequence continues at coordinate 1,418,443 of JAJJMB010010755.1, read as the reverse complement.
TATTCGAATATGGATCATACCTCTGCCTCTGATTAGGAAATACCGTGTTTACCTTAGCATCTTCTTCGTATGTGGGAACAACTGCAGAAGCTATCCGTTGGACCATCTTTTCCACATTACCCATATGTTGCTCTATATGTGAGAAATCTCCCACCTCGTTAACTCTTCTGATACTTGAATCGTTTCTTGTGTAAAACTGTTGAGCATTCGATGTCATACTCTTAATCAAACTAGTTACTTGCGAGACTGTCTTTTCATTAAGTGAACCACCAACGGCAGCGTCAATCAAGTTCCATTGCTATGAAGTAACCCTTCATCGAAAATAATGAGTGTTGGGGATATGTTGTGATGGGGGCAGCTCGCCACTAATGTACATATCCTAATATTCATAGAGAGACTCCCCAGTAATCTGTAGAATACCACTAATCTCCTTGCGAACAGCGGTCACCTTAGAAGCAGGAAAATACTTCTCTAGAAATAGCCTTTTCATCTTAGTCCATGTTGTAACACTCCCCCGAGGAAGGTAATACAACCATTCTTCCGCTAGATCTATCACAGAGAATGGGAAAGCTTGCAGCATTGATGTATCACTGTCTTCATTACCTTGCCTAAGACTTGTCATTTTGTGCTGGAATTTTTGAAGATGACGGTTCGGATCTTCACCTGGAAGTCCCTTGAACTTTGGTAAATGGTGAATAATATTCGACTTCAGCTCCACTGTGTCAGATAGAGTAATGCACAATGGTTGTGAATCTAAGCATGGAGATGTCAACTCTCACAGCTTCTTCTCTGGAGGTGGAGGTGGTGGTGGATTTGCACCACTCGTCATATCTTCTGATGTAAATGGTTCTTGTTGCATTTGCTGATGTGCTTGTAGTACCGTTCCCTTACGAGTTTGAATTCCGCACCTTTGGTAATCCCAATCTTTCGGTGCCAGAGATTAAGTACCTGAAACCACGTACGTAAATCTATAAAACAAAAATTAAAAACTAAAAAAAAAATCTAAAAAAAAAAAAAAAACTAAAAGAAATAACAACTAAAGCTACCGACTGCTCCCCGGCAGCGGCGCCAAAAATTGATAGTTGTAGTAAGTGCAATCAAATTAAATCACTTATTTCCACATAATTAACTGGTAATATAATGGAAGAAAGGATCTTTCCCACGAAGAGCAGTGAGTTTTAGGTTTTATTATTAAACAAAATAAAATAATCAAAGCAAATAAAGTTGAGCTGTAAGCAATAGAGAGAGATGATCGAGGAATCCTTCTTCGTTACTAAACCGTCATTAGTTATTATACTTTTCTACTTATCTTCAATCATAGATTATCACCAACCGTGGAATAACAGCTAGATCAGTGTTATCCCCTAAATTCCTTATATCACTGGATACAGAAGTTCTCAACTACCAGATTTTATTTGTCTAAACCATCCAGTAGTAGATCACTCAAAGTGTAATTTGGTCGAATGCTTTATCTTTTGTGAATTTATAGGTTGATCCTATTACTAAGACTCTTAGATCAAGGTCTACTTTTTAGTGTTGTTTATACACACAATCGCTCTACAGAATCCCTCTATAAGGTCTTGTGTTCTCTACTTGTGTAAAAGTTATTCGACGACTACTTATCTCCTAACTCAATACTAGCAATAAATTAAATCAATAAATTAATTTAGTTGGACACCTAAACAATCTATCAATCAATCATAAATATTCGTTATAGTATAAACAAGCGATAATCATATGAAGAACTTCAAAGTAATTCAAATCTTGTTTAAAACTTAGAATTCATCCTCAATAAATAGGTGTTCATATACTCATGGATGTCGGAGCATCCATGATATACATATAAGAAAAGTTGAGAGATATCATTACGATTGATGAACCACTCCGAAATCCTAGCTTTCATTCTGTGTGTTATTTATCCCCTCCAAGACTTATAATTTCATGACCCCTTGATGTCTCTCTCTTCATGGACTAATACCTCTTATATAGGTTTACATTGCTTGGCCTTCAAGTATCTAAGTCAGTTTAAGAACCCGACCCTAAACTACGAAAGAAAGACCCAAAAGATAGTTCGTGAATTTTAGCCTTAATAGTTTGCAAACCATCTCTTTAGAAAAGTGTCTCAGGAACTTTTTAGTTTGAAAACCGGTATGCAAACTCTTTAATCCACGAAATCATGGTTTGTAAACCGGTATGCAAACCCTAATGTCTTCGGTATTCGATAAAAAGCTTGTTTTGCCCATAACTTCTTCGTCCGAACTCGGAATAACCTCATTCTTTTTGCATTATTTTTGTAATTGAATTATCTTCATGACGGTGATATGAAATCCTGGATTTTAATGAGTTAAGCTTGGTCTTTGTCCTGTGTCTTGATTTTGAGCACTTTTGTTCCGTTTCATTGCACTTCTTCCACTTCTCTTCGACTTGGGCACTTGGATACTTGGAATACTTATCTTCTTAGCTATTTTTAGCACTTTGTAGCTCATTTTTGGATGATTCACCTAATAGAGAAAAATAATAGAAAACAAGAGTAATAATACGAAATTATGCAAGAATAATAGCTAAAACAAGTATGAAATGGACACTAAAATCATATGAATTATGAACTTATCACCAACATTTGGTAGGTATTAGAACGTGAGTTATATCGGCCCAACGTATGATAGGTTAGGTTGGGTGAGGGTAAAAATTGGCGGGTGCAGGTCGGGTTTATGCAGTCCTAAGTTGTGTAATTTGATTAATGATGATAAATGAGATTCAAGGCAGTGTGAAATTATTAGATTGCAGTGATTAATGAAAACAAGAATAAATTAGGAAAATACAAGGTTTTCATCTTGTATGAGTCACCGAGTTAACTCAAAGACATTTCATAATACTAACTTGACCTGGTGACTCACTGGGGGTTTTAAATGACATTTATTGATTAAGATAATTACCACGTGTCCACTTAACTGTTGTTATCTGTTTGTTTTTCTTAAAAAAATGGAACATAAAAGGCCAATCTTGGCTATTTTGTTGTAATGGACAAAAAAAACGGTCATCTTCTTAATTATATAATTTGGAAAGTTTTCCTCTTTATTATAAAGGGAGGATCCAATGACATGGTTGAAATGTCATTTGGTTGACATTTCAGCGTCATTTTTCTTATAAAACTCAAACATCAATGAGTTTAAAGCTTCTTCTTCTTTTTTATTGCGTATTCCTCTTATAAAGAATACGTTCCTAAAAAAAATGAGTGCATTATGAGATACGGAACCTTATCATCTATAAATTATAATTGTTGGGGTTCAGAGCCATCTACACATGCTAATAACGCAGAAAACAAACTAGCTAACAAGAAACACTTGATCTCTCGGATTGCTCCATGAACCTCACTACGATCTAGGATAAGAAGAAGAGAAAGAGAACCACACAGATGCAAGCCATAAACAAAAGCAACAAGAATAACAGTACTCACATATTTAACGTGGTTCAACAATATACACAATGTGTATATATTGTCTACATCCACCAAACGACTACGACCTCTTTATTTATTATAGAACCAATTGAGAATTGCATAAGAATTGAATAATCAATTATCGACTCACCACAATGTGACCGAACAACTCTCACAAACGCCCTATAGATCCAAAGTAATGTCTTCACCCATATGAGATAATATTTACCGTATTATCTACCACAACGAGATGATCTTCTCTGTGCACCCTGACATAGATTACCATGGACGCTTTTAGCTCAACACCAATAATCTAATCAAGCACCACCAAGATGATCTTCTCCTCAACAAGATGTCTTACCAACATCTCCACACGAATACTCCATAAAGACATATCTTTCAACATCGATAAGTATCCCATAAGCACCGTAATGTTGTACTCCTTACACCATTGATGGTCTCTCACATCCAGCCCAAGAGGTGGATGAATTCCTCGCATCTCTAATGAGAATTTCCTTGAGAACTCATAGCTAAAACTCATATCCTAGGCCTTCTTTTATAGGAGTCACATTACTTATCCTACAAGAATAGGGTTTCCTTAACTTAGCTATCAAGGTCCTAGAATTTAGGATCAAGTAAACAAACAAGAGTTTATCGTAAACTATTGGCCGAACCAATTTGGGATAAACCCAAATTCTATTCACCGACCAAGTTTTGGTTTTTCCAAAACCAAACTTTTAACCGACTGTCCCCACAATAATTTCTAACTATTAATCTTCAATCGTTGAAATTAGAAGTGCTTAATGGTCGCTTTTTATGCCTTGTAAAGTACTAATTTTTGGTAGGAAGGTAAATTTTCATAAGAAAAATATGTGACAAAAGAATTAGCTTCAAATTTATTTGCCTTTTGAATTCCACGAGAAAAATGACGCCCAAATGTTAATCAAATGTCAATCAAAAAGCCCAATATAAAATATCTTGCCAACTAGCGTCATGGAGTCATGGGCCCTTCTACATTCTTTTTTGTGGGCTTTTGGAGTAGAACCACAGTCCAATGCTATCAGTACAGCCCATAAAAGTCCAGGAAACAAGAAAGAAAAGGGTAAAAATGTAATATGGATCCCCCAATCTTTCGTCCTTGGTGCTTCAGTTTTCATAAACCAAAAACTAATCCCCAATTCTCCACTTCGTTCTTTTATCCAACACAACTCCTGCGCACGATAGCAAACACAAAGATATTGAGAAAACCAGTTGATTAATGGCTTCTTCATCTTCGTCACGACCAAAGCAAGCATATGAAATAGACATAACAGTAATCTCAGCAAAGCACCTCAAGAATGTAAACTGGAGACATGGAGATTTAAAGCCCTATGTTATCTTCTGGCTCGATCCAGATCGTCGAATCTGTACTCAACCAGATGATTCAGGTTCAACTCGTCCTGTTTGGAATGAAACATTTACTTTATCAGTGAATCAATCTCTTCATGATTCTCTACTTACTCTTGAAATCTTTCATTCCAAACCTTCTGAAACACCTAAACCATTAGTTGGAACCCTAAGATTCCCACTCAAAGATCTTGTCGAATCGGAATCGGAATTTTCAAACTCAGTCACTTCTGTCATCAAAACACTAGAACTTCGTCGTCCTTCTGGTCGTCCTCAAGGTAAGATCCGGATTAAGCTTTCTCTTCGTGCACGACCGCTACCGCCTCCACCACCACCACCACAACCGCAGCCACAACCAGATTACCATATTACCCCTCCGTCAAGCTATTATTACTCTTCTGCCCCTCCACCACCACTTCCTAGAGATTACACTAGAGAATACTCTCCTTCTCCATACACTGTCAGTCCAATTCCACAACCAGCACCTACACCTCCCCCACCTGCTCCATACACTTACGGCGGTGTTGGTGTAGGTGGTTCAACAGTAGACCCATACAGGTATTATTATACAGGTTATCATCCACCACCACCACTTCCACCAAGACCTTTCTTTGATAGGACTTCTAGTTATGGAGGACCACCATCTGCACCGGTTGATTATTCATCGGCTCCATTGTATGATCAGAAACAGAGAGGAGGGGGCAGTAAAATGGGATTGGGTACTGGTTTAGCTGTTGGTGCGGTAGCTGGGGTTTTAGGTAGCCTTGCATTAGAGGAAGGATTGAAATATGAAGAAGAGAAAATTGCTAATAGGGTTGAGAATGACATTGCTGCTAGAGATGATTTCAGTGATTACCGAAGTGATTACTGAACTGGGGTAATTTATTTTTCCTTTCTTTAGTTATGTGGTTTGGATTTCCTAAAATGGTTAATCTTGTTATGCTTACTTGATATATATGTGTATATGACTTGTGCTATTTCATTCCCAATTCTCTGTTGATTGGTACTGATGTTAAGTTGAAAATGGATGCGGGGATTTAGAGTTTATTGAACCAAACTCCGATGTAAATTTTGCTGGTTTGCTTTCAAATAATGAATGAGAAGGTTCCAGACTTCCTATATATTTGAGTTTGATTGTTAAATCTGTTCAATAGGTTTTACACATTTAACTGTTATGACTGCTTTTATTGAAGTTAGTTTTGGACATGTAGTACAGGTTTTACACATTTAACTGTTATGACTGCTTTTATCGTTTTGGACAAGTAGTACAACTTCCAGTATAATGGTGTCCACTTTGTGCTGTATAAATTTGCAAATCGCCGAGTCACAGATGTAAAAAGATAAGTGTATATGTAGAAGAAATGAATAATTTGGAATTTTATACTTTGGTTTATCACCTCCCATGTCTTAGTTGTGTGTCCTGTTCAAAGTTTTATGGATTGAAGTGAAACTTCTATCGAGTACGATTCTTCGGCTGTCTTAGTTCTAGTCTGTAGTGATTCTAATACATGATCAGCAAGAGGGATGATACTCTAGGGCCTTGAAAGGAAAGTTAGGCCACTTTTTCACTTGCTATTTAAGATTGAAGCATGAAAAGGTTGGATGCTCAGGGTACTTGCTGGACGTAAGTTTACACTATATTATTAGTCATTGGTATAGTCAATCACACCTTACACCTCACAGATAGTAAGGAGGCTCATCCTGCACCCTCAACTATACTTATGCTTGTGAATAAAAATTCTTTGTTTCGTTCCCAATTGGCTTTCTAGTTCAAGCAAGGTCATCGTATAGAAGTTGGATGGTAAAACATGAATATGATTTCCTTTCTCAAGTAGTTGGAGTAGTTGAATGAATATGATCAATGATGGCTTGGTATAGTATCAATGTCTCGGTAGGTTTTAGAAGATGAAGCTCCAGACTCGTTGGCTATAAGGACTTTGATTAATTGTGTAGTTGAATACACATTATTCTCTGTTTTTTGCTTAGCACGTTTAATATTTTTCTGTAATTTCTCTTGCCAAGAGAGATTTTATTATGTTGAGAGTTCAAATTGTCTCGTCTAACATTCATTCGAGTATTTTATATTAGCTTGTTTTGGCCTCACAGTGTAGAGTAGTTCACGTTTGGGACTCTTTTTGCGTCTTTGGGCTTTCTTTTGTGGGTGTACATTATTTTATGCTGTTCCCATGCTCTCCTTGTGTAATTTGTTTTTACTTAATAAGATTGGAAAAAAAACATATTTCTGGAGGACAGCACTCATTGATTATGTTTACCGTAGTTCTTGTGTAGTTTAGGTCAAAAGATGATTATACACAGTATGTAGATGTAGAACAAATTGAGTAGGGGGAAAAAACAAAGTGGGTAGTTTTAGCTTTCTCCTTGGTTCAGCAGCCCTAGTTTAATAGCCTGTGAACTTTACGGAAAGTTTTTTTTTTTCCTTCTTGTTTTTTGTATAGCCAGCTAAACGCCTTCGGAAGAATGAAACCAGTTGTAGCTCTAGTTTCACCCTTTCTAGAAGAATGAAACCAATTGTTTGAAGCATGCCTAAGGGTTCACTAATTAAGTACCTGTTTACTTCATGATATTATTAGGCTAATGAGTATGAACCACTACTAGTGTTTGAGTGGATAGTTAGTGGTATTAGTTGGGGAAGATGCATAATAGTCTCATCAAGTTAGTATTCCTTTCAGTCAATTTAGTGAGATTACAGAGTGTATGCATTTGGGTAGGGGGTTGCTAAAAGATCTTATGCTCATTTTCTTCTGTTAAAGTGTGTTAATAGAGTAGAACTCCTCAACCTCAATAAGATATAACTTCAAAAAAAAAAAAAAATCGGAATGTTTTGAAGAAAATTGGAATCTCAAACAGTGTCCCGAATGACTCTCTTGATGTTGTGCCCAAGTATAGAAGTGCCCGCACAAGCACAAGATTGAGCTTCTAAAACTAGCTTAAAAACTAGGGCTACTTCACGTCCAAACAGCGAGTTGGACCGTGGGTCGTGCATGCTGAAGTCCAATTCAGCTTGGTTTTTTGAGTTTCAATGGGTTCGGTTGTTTTGCTCATAATTGAATCGAGTGATTCTTAGCAATTTTACATGATAGAGGTGGTGTCCTCTGGATTTGAACAAGTTTTACAGCAATTTTGAGCAGCAACAATGATATCAAGTGGTGACCGGGTCTCGAGTCCTTCCACACTTGTAGTGCATCACTTTCATTACACTTTTAAATCCATTTTCATTGTCGAGGAAGGATCCCTTCACTCTTATTATCACACTATCTCACACTTGGACATTATTTTTGTGAATAAAAACCAAACCGTAACGGATTTGAAGCTCATATTTTGAGGATATGCTCCTCTTACTAAGTTCTACATGCCTACAAAAAATGATCTCATTCCGAAATATAAAACCTCACAATCTACCGATCTTAATTTTGACGGCCAGAAATCCACAGGTTTTCAATGGCTCATTTTCAAAGTAGTAGATGATGGTGTTATACGTCTCGGAATACGCTCATTTTCAGTAGGAAAGTAGATCTATGTAATAGTAACATATCCCCAAAGTATTAGATTCAAATCCGTTACGGTTTTGTTTTAGTTCGCAAAAATGACGTCCAACGTGTGAGATAGTGTGATAATAAAAATGTGAGGGGATCCCTCCTCTTCATTGTTTTGGATAATTTCAACTAACACACTTCAAATAGAAAACAAGAATAATTCAATGCAGTTTATAAGAAATCGAGTAAATCTTATGCACTTATTACCACCTACACTGCAGGATCAGATTGAAGCTTGGTATGAGCCTAAAGGGGAGCATACTAGCCGGAAAAGTATCCCAACTCTGCTATTTGCAATTTATTGGACAGTTCGGAGAGAAAGAAACCAAACGGTAATAGAAAATCGTAAGGGCAAGGATGGTAACACTATCATCAAAATGAGTCGAAAGCATTAATCTACCTTTGGGGCTCACTACTTAGATGGTTCGAAATTATCACTTTTGGTTACGGGGAATTAGTGAAACACTGTGAGGTCATATCACAATACAAATTGTAAATCAAAATACATTGTATTCACTTATTTTTCAAAAAAAAAAAAAAAAAAAAGTTGTCACATTTTCGAATACGTGCTTTTTAGAAGAATGAAACCAATTGGTTGGCATATGCTTGACTATTCGTTTTAAAAACGATATCGGCGTTCTTAACAATTTCCAAAATATCAGAGGGAATCCAGCGTTCAAATCAAGACAGTTATTGAGTGGATGATAAGGTCTCGATGAGGAGGAGACAAGTACTCGTATAATTTATCCCGTCAAGTCAGTGAGCAAAGATAAGGTTATAAATACAGTGAAACATTCGGGGTGTAGTGGATTACAAAATGATCATGTTTTCTTCTTCTTCCTCGACGACACATCAAGACATGACATAAAACAAATGCGCTGCATGATGAGATATAAATTACTTTGTAGAAAAATTGGAATAATAAGCAATGTGATGATGCCTAATGACTAATGTTTACTGTTCAGTGTTTATGTGATATCCACATAAATAATAATAATGCAGGAGGAATATATTAGAGGGAACCAATGCATTGCATCAACTTCCACTGATTGTTAATTATGTCCACTGTTTTGGATATTTTTAATACAGTTTCCACTGATTTTTTTTATAATACAGGGTTCAATAGTTAGACGACCCACGTCGTTAAAAATTGTCTATGAATCTGTCTCGTGCTCTGACTAATCATTTCTTTATGTATTAGTGTTGTCGTAGATGCAAATAGCATATTCATTTTTAAATATTTGTTTTGTCCCTGTAGTCAAATAATTGCTAATCAGAAAACACTTAAACATTCTCCTATTCGGGATCAAGAGAAAAATCAGTGCATGAATGCATGAATGAATGGTAGATAATGGATGAACAAGAAGAAAGTCCGTCTGAACAAGAAGAAGAAGAAGAGGGACGAGTAATAAGAAACGGACTACATTCATCCGTTGCCTACTCTATTTGCCAAAGGGAGGCTATGTCGATTGTCATTTTCCTTTTAAAATAGTATTCTGGTCGTAATAGTGATACTAGCTAGGTAGAGCTCGGTCGTAATACTACGTCTCCTCATACTTTCATGCCTACTACTACTGCTGCTACTCCATAGGGTGTTGAAAGTCTAATTTGTATCGAGTTTGATCACCCATTCACCATCTTATCATGCGAGTGCAACTGCAAAGTGGACATCGATCCCATAGAATACTTTTTCCTTAGTTTTATATATAGCTTGTTCTTATAAAAGAAAAAGTTGATTCTCGATAGTTTAGCGTCATGGTGGAATTATCAAAATGCTGCTCTAGATTTCACACAAAAAGTTCCGCATGGCTGGTAATGGGGTACCGGATTACTAGGAGGGCAATATGAGATTTGGTGTATCCTCCTAGTAATCCGGTACCCCCAATAACAATGTTGAAGTCAATAAACTTAAAGTCCGTAAATTATCTTAATGGATTATTGTGGCATGGCGGAATTATAAAAACTGTCTGGACAAGTAAGAGAGATGTCATGTCAATATAAGACGAACGTAAAAAAAAAATACTATCTTTTCTAAAAATGAATCAATAAACTTAAAGTCCTTATATATTTTAAAATATAAATTCGTCGGTCAAAAAAATATATAAATTGATTTTTTGTGAAACTTATATACTCGTTTTTCCGTAGAAAGATATATCCACGCCATGAATATAAACAAAATTATTAAATTTTTATCGTTAAACAAGCATTTTATATTTCTTGGAAAACAATTTTGGAAAAGATAGGAAAATTACAACAAGAAGAACTTATGTGTATATCACATGTGCTTTTACTAGCGCAAGTGAAAAAATTGATGAAGTAAATTTCACTGGGCAAGAATTTTTCTTGTTTTTTTTTTTTTTTGGATAAAGAGGCAAGCTTCGTACCATTGATAATAATCTTTCGATCCAAGATCCAGAACAGTTACAGTGATTTGAAGATTCACCATTACAGAAGTTTCAGGACTGTCCGGGGAACTTTCAATAATCATTGTTTACCAAACAAATAACATGTACATTCAAGCCGCTCAACAACATAGTTGCATGACATATGAAGAAAAAACCTTACCTTTCCATATTGATTCATAAGTAACAAAACTAGTTTAAATGACCTAGTTTGGATAGAAAGCAACACATCCAAACAAAATAACAAATCTACAAATAGAGATGTTAGGATCCAAAGATCCAACCATTTCTCGAGGGTTTTCATAAAACCAAAGTAAAACATTTGATATAGGTATAAAAGGATCCATAGGTCCAACCTAACCTGATTACTAGGAGGGCAATATGAGATTTGGTGTCACTGATTTTATCAAAGCTACAATAACATGGGTAACAAACATAACCTAAATCATTACTTCAAAAAAAAAAAAAAAAAAAAAACATAAATAAGTCTTCAAATAACAGAATCGGTCTTGATATTTATCTTCATCAGTCTTCTGAAACTTTATGTTATTGGTGTTACGTTGGTGTCTTCGAAGATTTTATTGTCGATGATGATCCTAATATGGTGTTGTCCAATGTGAGTCTGTTGCCGTAACTAATGTTGTTCTTTTTATAGTTGTAGGTTTAGTTATTGTAACAAAAATAAGAACCCTAATCTCAATCGCCATCGACCCTAGAGAAGAAAACCCAATGATTTGAAATGAAACTAGGTTTAAGTGAATCAACACTTTAATCAAATCAAGCCATAAAAGTAAAAAACGAAAACCTAACAAATCTCTAAAAAGGAAGAAGAAAAAAACGCGACGACCCTAAACCTAAAACGATTTGAAGATGACGAGGAGATTAAAAGTAGACGGGGTAAATATGTGTTTGGACTGCAGAGGTTGGGAGAGAGAGGTTTTTAATAGCAAAATCCCATTGGGAAAGAACCCTATTGGGCAAGAATCAAGATTACCTTGAGAGAGATGGAGAATGAATAGGTAAGCAATATCGTGGCCAAAGCAAATAATACTGCAAGTTTATTTTTGATATTGTTGAAGCTATCTATTCCAATTTTGTGCAACATATTTAATCATTTAGTCTTACTATGAGATGACATTGAGTCTTTTTTTTTTTAACTTTCTGTTACAGTTGTTGCACAACTATGATTGCTTTTATGTATTTTCTGTTTTCTATCCCATATGTGTGACACTTGAGTCGGTTACTTATGTGGCTTGTATGTGAGAGACACAACCTGTCATAGATGTTTGTAAGCATCCTTTATATGCTACGTACTCATTCTCAGTTCAATAATAATAATTCTAAACCATTTCTCAAAATCTTTCTCTGAGATCTTTCATGGTATCTCTCTTCTCTTTTGAGTTTCTTTTTCGATCCTAAACCTAATTTCTGAACTCATCTAGTAATTCTTCATGATTTCTACTAATTCTTCAAAACCTTCAATAATGGTGATTCCCGTTACGTCCCCTTCTTCAAGTTATTCACAATCATCAAACTCCAATGACGAATTCTTATCCCCAATCACAGATTCAACTACCTTTCTAGAATGTTTAAACCTTTGTTTTCTCAAGTTAGATTCCAAAAATCATCTTCTATGGAGACATCAATTTGAATCCATTCTGATGAATACCAATCTCCTTCCATTTATTGATAGATCTTATCCACCTCCATCTAAAATGATTATGATTGAGGTACTTTTTTTTTTAATTATGAATATATTTTTTAGCATGCAATGGATCGATTTGTGATATCTTGTCTAAATGCTACTTGACACAATCAATTTCTTATGGTGTTCTTGGTTTATCTACATCAAAAGATTATTGAGATTATCTTCAATCCGAATTCAATACTCAATTATTTGCAAGAAAATTCATGCTTAGAGGTAAATTTCAGTCTATTCTCAGGGTAATCTTACAATTATTGAACATTTGAGAAAAAATAAAAATGATAATCTTGCTGCTATTAATGAGAGAGTACCAAATGATGATATTGTTATGTATACTCTCACTAGTTCGTGTATAAGTTTCAAGCAATTTGTTGTTTCCTCTCACAATCAAAAGACACAGTTTACTTTTTCTGAGTTGAGATCAAGGCTTGTTCACCATCAACAATGGTTTAAAACTCAAGAACAAGATTAACCGATACTTCTTGATTCAACTAATACTGTATTTTATTCGAATAAGACATTTCATCCTCACCAATGAAATGCTTCCACATCTTATAATTCTTCTAAGAATATTGAGAATAGATCTCTAGCATACTTTTCTAATACTGAATGTCAGATCCTCATGAGACTAGGCCATACTGCTAACAGATTTTATTGGCGCTATACCCCACCAACAATATGCACAAAACCTCAAGTTTCTGGTGGATCAACTTCTAGTTCTAATTCTGGATCTAAGGGTTTAGGGTGATAAGTCTTTTGGAGCATATTTTACGTGTTCTGATGTTGAAAAATTTGATTCTGATTTTGTTGTTGTAGCACAATGGATCACTAATTTCGGCACTTCCGCACATATCACTAGTAATTCTAGTTAGTTACAAGATTATAAGGTACATTCTGGTCCCAAACATGTGATGACTGGGGAAGAATCTTACAACCGATGCAATTCTATCTGAAGGAGCAATGTGCAGTCTTTCTTTCTATTCTATAAGAGTTGCTCCATCATGTTATTGCTTAACCTTCTATACCTGCTTCAACTTCAACCCTTACTGGTATATTTATGACTCTTATATATGTTTTCACCACTTCAAACTCAGTTGATACCTTTGTTAAACCCCATTGAAATTCTTTACATAAATCTCTTACTGGTCTAACAAGATTAGTAACTCTTGTGTCTGTTACCCAACACAGAACTTTAATCCTTTTGTCCGTTAACCAACATGGAACATTCATCTTTTTGTCTATCAACCAACACATACCAACACAAATTTATCCCTTTTATCACAATTCAATACCTCCAAAACCTTTAAAAAAACTTTTTACAACTTACAACTACTTTTTTCTACCAACATTTCTTATTGAATCCTTCTCATGATTTCAATGACTTTTTGTTAGATAAATGCTCGGTTGAACCCACAAATTTTGCTATCTCAAGCTTGTTTTCAATGTTAGATGATCAAAACTATATCGTGATTTCTAGTCGACTAATTCAAATCTCGGAGTAGGTTAGAATTTGGTAGTTGAGTATCAAACATCATCCTCGAAGACTGAAGATCGAAGACATTTGGAAAACTTATTTTATCAGGTATGTGAAGATTGAACCATTTTATTTTGCTCACCATCTTCTCTATCTGTTGAGACTATGTCATATGACTTCTGGTAGATTTACAAAGAAGAAGTTTCGAGTCAAGCTTGTCTTTTTAAAAATCTTGAAATATTATTGTTCAAGAATTAATTTGTGGATCAATTGAAAATCGCCGATATAAGTGATTCTATCATTCGGGAATTTCAACCATCATAAGAGAGAAATTCATGAGTTTCTAATATTTTTGCTCACGGTAGGTTGGAAAACCAGTTTGCAAACCATAGATATCTGCCTTCAAAAATACAGGGAAGGTTGGAAAACCAGCTGGCAAACCGCAAGTTCAATTGGGAACAATTTACGAACCCGGTTCACGAACCGTGGAAAACTGAATTTTTAGCTTAAGGTTGGCGAACCCAGTTCAAGAATTGTGTCCATCAGATTTCATAAACCGATTACAGTTGGTGAACCCATTTTGCGAACAGTGTACATCTAAGTTCTTGAGCCGAGTAGGGTTGGCGGACCCAGTTCATGAACCGTAGCTCCCTAACTCGTAAACTTTATCCTTACGATTCACGAACCGTTTCACCAATGGTCCCAATAGAATTCAGTAGATGCTCAAAGACTTTAAAAAAAATGTTTAGCATTGCTATGTATATTCTTCAACTTCCTTTTAATTCGAAAGGCATATTTTCCAAATTAGAACGGTCATTATACACGGTTCCCTAACAGGACCACCGTGTATATTCTTCCATTATATTTTCAAGATTAATTCTCATATGTTTTAATTTTAGGGTTTCATCTAAACATAGAAAGTGTTTGCTTGATTCTGAAGTTATCTTAGCTTGAAATCTAAGCAACCCTCAGTCCTGAAAAACTATAAATAGGGATGCTCTTTCAACTGGGCAATTCAATCCCTGACACTGTGTGTCCTAGTTGATAGCTAGAGACCTCTTTTATGAACCTAGGTTTTCACTGAGAAACATAATTAGGTTTACGACTAAAAGAATTCGTTTTGGGGATTCGTGAAGCCAGGTCCGATTACCTCTACCTTGATAATTCGTGTATCTTGATCTTAATTTTCTGTTTCGTAATCTCTTTCAGGCAAGATATATAGAAATCGCAAAGTTCTATTCATATCAGACTTTGTGATTCCTCAAGATAGATATCTAAAAACTATTCTTAATTGATAAGTTGAAGATTGTTCTTGAGAGGTGGTAAAAGATCCAGGCTTCTCATCTAAGTGAGTGTAAGTGTTTTGGAATGTGAGGTTTGCTAGCTTTGTCTATTGCAAACGGATTTCCAAGCCTTGATCTTTGATCTAAGGGGAAATCAAATAGGTTTATCTGTTAGAGAGAATTTGGTATCAAAATTCTCCACATAATTTCCTTTTCAGTCACTGTCAATCATCTTTTCTTGCATTGACTTTTTGCAGCTAAAATATGAGAAACATTTTATAGAGAAGCTACAATGGAACTTTACAATGCTCAAGGACTTTAGAACAATTGTCTTCTCTTGGAATTTATCTCGTGATATAAAGCAACAACAACAAATTTGGAGTATGATTTTTGTATTAAGATGTTGGAGCATATGAAATGGAAAGAAATGCAAGGGTCTGTAGCAGTAAAGAAAGCGCAAGTATAACAGTTCAAAATAAGACAAACTATACTATCTTCACTTGGTATCTACTCTTTACAGATTTTTTTTTCCGGAAAAGAGGCGAACCTCAACATTCATACATTAAACTGTTTCAAGATTGTTACATGACTGACTTTTGAGGTTACAACAATTACAACATTTTCAATGACAACATATTCAAACTTTAAAGTACCATTAACACTCAAGTCGCTACACAGATCATGGAATCCAACTGTTACAACCATCAAAACCTTCAAATGCCAAAAACTGGTAGCCGAAACTGGGTTAAATGGCCATACTTGGATTTTGATAAGCAATACCAAGTAATTTAACATAACTGCACAAGGCAGAGACGTTAGGTTCAACAAGTGAACCATCCATTTCTCAAGGTTTTTCATAACTAAGTTAAATGACCATGTTTGAGTTGTAGAAGACAAAATCAAACAATTTAACAACACTGCCCAGGGCAGGGAAGTAAGGATCAACAAATGATCCAGCCATTTCTCAAGTTTTTCCATAATAATGTAACTAGTAGAATAACAAAATAGAACTGAACTAAAGTAGCAATAGGTAACAAACTCAGTATGAATCGGTCTCCGGCAATCTGAAATGGTTTGAACCAGTCTAAAACGGTCTGAATCGGTGTCTGAGTCTCGGTGATTGGTGTCGCTGCTGTTAATGTTGCTGCTCCTGCTATAGATGTTGTTTCTGCTTTCACTGCTGCTGATATTGAAGAGTTTGTTGGTTTGCTTTTGGAAACAAGCATTCCAGTGAAGTTAACCCCCATCAAGGATTTACGAAGCAAAAACAAACAAGATCCCCAAATAATAAACCCCAAAAGTAAAATGACAGAGAAATTAGGAGAACTTAAATAAAAAACCCAAATCTAAAATTGATTAAAGCCCTAAGTTTTGATGTAATCAAAGATTTGAAATAAATCAAATCCAAAGAGAAACCAGCAAGATCTATGAGCAAAGATGGAATAACATAGAGAGTTAAAAAGCTCTAAATTTATCAAAATAAAACGAAAAACAAATGAAAAAGAGGTAGAGAGGGATGAGAGGATTAAGATGAGTGACTAGATAGTGTTGATCTGCTCAGATTTGCTCCCATGGGAACAAATCTGAGCAAGCGGCGTTTAGGGTTTGTGGGTTTGTTATTGCTCTCAGAGGAGAAAGAGAGCTTTCTCTTTAAAGATTTTGAAATACCTAATTATCAATAAATTGGCCAAAAATTACATCAATTCTCTGCATTTTTTTGTACCCTCTTAGTTTTTGATCAATGAATTTTCGATGCTGATCAAGAAAAGAAAAAAAGTATGAAAAACTTGCCAAGGCAATCTTCTAATTTGATGATGTTTTTTTTTTCTTGTTGGTTCGGCACAATTGGACCAACTCCCCTGAGCAAATACAGACAACTAAACCAACCCCACTTTTGATCTAAACATCATCCCAACGACATAATTTTCATCTCACTCGGAGACGGAGAAAATAGAGAATCCAACTTTTCGTACTGGGAATCGCCCTATCTTCGCCTGCACCTTGGACGAAAAAGGGGGGTGTATGTACTTGTTTCCTTATTTAAGTGCTTATTAGTCTGTTAACCTTGCCGTTACATACACAAAGTTGAGACAAAATTAGTGTACTCGTAATCTTATTTTTTAAATGAGATAGCTAATTAATTCATTTGGAAATACAACTGTGGTTGCGGTAGGAGTCTGTCACTGTCGTACCCTGTCCTTTGGTTGGTACCTTGTATATGTCAGTTTTCTGTTTTCGTTATTTAAAGATTATGCAGTTAACAATACACAGGATTGGTGATAACAAATGACAGAATTTTGGTTGTTCTTGCAAATCGTCCCAGCATTACGTGGGCTACCTATGCTTAACATATAGCCCCTCCTCCCCGTCTATTTTCTAGAGTTCAGTTGGCTTTTGTCCCTTCGATTTCTTAAAGGCACCAAACATTAGATATTCTTAACAGGGTGATATTTTTTTTGGAGGGGCAAGTCATATAAAAATTGTCTTTGTCATCTAGGTTATATATATATATATGTTTGTGAATGCGGCAGCAATTATTTGTTTCATTCATTCTGGAGTATTATAACCAGTCACAATCCCATTCATCCATACGTACCGATTCAACTGTCCTGAGAAAGAAATCATGTCCAAATCGGTTGAACCTGTAATATTGGACCCGGCATGTAATTATTGGAAATCTATAAATAGGAGTGTATAAGGTGGATAATGATGTTGTCAGTCCACCTTGAAATGAGAATTTTGATACTTGCCTACTACGTGTTCCTATGACTCTCACCAAAATGAGTTTGTCCACTAACAACATGTGAATCATCCGAGGCATCATTTTTTTTTTGTCATCTGGCATATGCAAAATGCACCATGAACTACGAATTCAAGTACATTGAATTGATGATTGATGGACTTGTAAACCGTAGCGTCTGTCTTGTTTCCCAATTTACCATGACGCGAACTCTCCCAAGAATCCTATTATTGGCAAGCATAAGGTCACGAGTTTTTAGTTTTTCGGCTCACAAAATACTAAAATAGGGTCACGAGTTTTTTCGCTCACAAAATACTAAAATAGGGTCACGAAGTAGTAACCTCCGTAATCTCTTATCCAAACTAATTTTGGTAATGGTTATTATGCACTTGATGTAATTAGTGTTGATGGATTTGGTTAGATTCGTGATTCAATTAGCTTAATCATTTGATTTATATTTTGAAATTTAATTTTCTTTTACTGTATTTTTTTTTTCTTTCTATTTTTAGTTTAGGAGAATGAGATTTTTTTTGAAAACCTTACAAGAATATGATGGAACATATCGCCAAAGTAATCAGGAAAACCTAATACTTAACTCCCATTACAATTTTGTTGATTTTAATAGTCTAAAATCTAGGTTTTCTGTTGTATTTACGGCTGAGAAATAATGTCGACCCAGCTGTAATGCTTACGACTAAGGAAAATACTACATCCAAGCCGTAAGTGAGGATAATTGACTGGGAACTTAAGAACTCCCATCCATAAACTACAGTTATGGCTAGGAAATTAAGAACTCCCAACCGTAAATGCAATCCGAAATCACATATGTCTGGACTGCTGGGTTAGTAAGTTTAAAAGGCAACCTTCCTAGTTATAAGTGACAATCTAGTTTAAATTTTTTAGAGTTTCGACATATACATTACGACTTGAAATGTAAAAATTCTTTCATTCATTAAACCACATCACGACCCATTAAATACTTACTTGATCCGCATTACAAATTTGAAAATAATATCCCCTACGATTTATTAAGAAGTCCTTGATAATGGCGAAATTAGCTTCATAGTTGAAAGATGAACATTTTTGGTTTTCTTCATTCCTTCCTAGCTTGAGTTACGACTTCAATATTAGTTTCACCTTTAAGTCGAAGTTGATTGCAAATACGAGGTAAAGCCATATACTCTTCAATTTCTCGGCGTATTTCTCCAAATCGAAGATACAAATCAACTCCATTACGCTTATTAGTGTTACCGGTGTCACTACAAAAGTTTCATAAAATCTTTTTCCAATAACTAACACTCCATAAGCTCTTTTGCCTTCGTTCTTCTCCCCTCTTTGGATAACATAGTACATAATTTTGATAGATGGATAAGTCTTCATCCAAAGTAAAGTTCGGTTTATCAATTTTTGAGTAAATTACATTGAGATTGTAAGTATTTGAAGTGTGATTTTGATTTAGGATGGGTGGGTATGGCTAGGTGGAATTATTTTTTGTATAAATAAGTGGTGAAACAGTCATATCTTTTTCAATGGCTACCTAATTAGTCTTCTAACAGATCAATTTTTCAAAAACTAGGCAATAAGATTGTTTATTATAAGGAATTCAAGTACTTACGGTTGGGAAATGGCTATGTCGACCTAGCCGTAAATAAAAAGAAACTTATTATGTTTTTGTTGACAGATTTATGACTAGAAGTCCAAGACGTAAGCACGACAGTACTGAGTTATGCCGAAATTACATCTACAATTCCTAGTTGTAACAAGTTGCTTATAGCTAGGAAACCTCGTCGTAAAAATGTGTTCAGTTTTTTGGGATTTGCAGAGGGACTTACGGCTATAATACCCATTCGTAACCGATATCACGGCTAGGTATCCCAACTGTATCCAAAATTTATGACTAGGAATTCTAGCCGTAAAAACATGTCAATTATTTTGGGTAAAACAGAAGCTCTGACGGCTAGGCTTCCTAACTTTAAACAGAATTTAAGGTTAGGAATCAAATCGTAGTTTGAGTTTACGGATAACATTTATAGCCGATATTATGTGCGAGTTTTTAGCAAAGCATTTATAAATATTTTCGGGTAGGTTTTGAGAATTATCGACCTAGCCGTAAGTAACCATGAGTTTCCAGAATATAATTTTTCTCATTATACATCGAATTAGAAAAAAAGAAAACTCTAAACTTCGTTCATAAACGCTAAGTTAACGTCGATAACTGGAAAAAAAAAAGAATTGCTGCTTATACGACCAAATCCATTACCACACAACATATAAAATATTAGATAATAAAAGATTCAAAATAATCCATAATCAAACACCACGATAACTCCATAAATCGGAATCCTCATCCGCCCTCGATGTCGAACCCGATGTTGATGTGATCCGGATGCCTCATTTGAATCCTCGTCCTCTTCCACAACCTCTTACTGGAGCTCTATCGCGACCACGTCCATTTTGACCTCGATCACTTTTACCACGTCCACCTAGATCATCTTCACCTCGACCACCTCTTCCTTGGCTTTGGACAACAACATTGGATTGAACATCTTCCTCCCTTGATGAAGAATCACTGGGAGTATCTGATTCTTCATCGTCGTCCTCATTGTTATCTGAATACTTAAAGAGATCTCCTTTATCAGGTTTGTTTATTGTTTTAACTCGGTCCAGCAATGTTCACTGTTTGTGCTCTCTATCCAACGACCACCACAGTTTCTTACTCTTTATCCAACCGCCAAAACTCCGTCGGCTGGTGTTTTAGTTTCAGGACTGCCTTTCTCGTGATTCGACACATAAGAATTCTGTTGTTACAAAAAATAATCCATAATTAAATCAAAATAACATATGCAATCTTAGAGTTAAATCTATTACCTTTGTGGCACAAACCCCTGCAGATCATGAAGTTCCGTAACAACAAGACGAGTCTATCAATTGGCTCATCCCGAGGTCTTCAATTCGCTTTGGGAGGCAATAACTCCACTGCGCTGATGATTTGTCTTGTTGTAAGTGGTGGTGAATACTTCTTCTTGTCCCTCACTTTGCCTTTACCATTATCAATAGCAGCAACACTTGTTTGAGCCATTTCTTCTTCTTGAATCTCTATATTTGGTTGTTGAGAAACCACAGTTGCACATTGAGACATATCTTCTTCTCTTGCTCTACCAATGACAATTCCATCTGGGAGATTTACGGCTGGGAATATAGCCATAAACAGTTTCAGGAAATGTTTTTTAAACTCAAAATTTTCAATCGTACAAAATAACCAAACAAAAAGAGAAATAAATAGTGGGTTTTTCGATTCATGCCTTATAGCGATCATTTCTGGAGTATTAACGTCGACTTCAACTCCTTCATTCACCAACTCGGATTATAGGTTCATATTCATTCGAGGATGATAAATTTGAATTTGTTGGTTCACTGGGTTGTTTTCGATTCTTTTTGTTGCCCTTTTCTTTGTCCTCACCATCTTTTATATAAATAGTTAAATCAAAAAACGGTAATAAGGTAATAAATATTGTTGATTAGGAGGAATTTTAAACTTTTGCACAGATTAAGTACCCTCATATCCATGTTTTAGACGTTTTAATCCAGTGTAACCCTAAATTCATTTTACTTGCCTCACAAATAAAAGGGTTCTTTTGGCAATTCATTTTTATAAACCAAACAAAAGCAGATGCCATCCTAAACATCTTAGATGTGTAATAATGCATATAAGGCCAACCATAATAGGGTTCTTTTGGCAATTTTTCGCACCTGCGCAAGCAAAAATGATCGAGCACCTCTCCCACCATTGGATGGTCAAGATGTGACGTCATCTACTAATAAACTTAACCCTAGTTAGGTAGGCCAATTTAACCGCATCTTCTATCGCAACAAAGTTATCCTAGCTAATTTACTTACGAAATACAAATTTCTGTTAAAGATTGAAGTTACTTGGCTCGAACCTTAGAGTACTCTATGGAATTAACAAAATCTTCCTAATTGTAGGTGATTCGTGTTTGTTTTGATCGGCTTATTTTTGTTTCGTCATTGAAATGTTGGAATAACCCAGTAGATTGTGTTCCTTGTTATTTTTCTTCATTGTTAATTTGTTTTTGTTATGTCAGAGAAATTTTAAACAATTTGATCGACCAAACGACTTACGATTGTTCAATTTTTTTATTGTTAAAAAATGGTGGTTCTACGTGATTTTTAAGATGATGATGTTTATTTGATTCCAATTTACTAGTAGGTTTTGTCGATTCCAATGGAATTTAATTACCAGCCAAAACAAAAACCTTTTTGTTTTCATATTGTTTCATGAGCAACCTAACAAACAATGAAGATATGGACCCGCCTGATATTGTATGGAGTTTGCTATTCTATAACAACATTCTTACGTTATCATTTGACAAAAAGATTTTGGCGCCTAAAATAAGGAGGGAATCAAGATAGATAGGAAGGTGAACAAAAAAAAAATATATTGGATATTTATAAGAATACGGAAAATATGGTTAAATTGGCCTACCTAACTATGGCACATCTTGATCATCCAATGGTGAGAGTGGTGCTCGATCATTTTTGCTTGCGCAGGTGCGTGATCAATTTTGTTTCCATTCATAATCATTGGCCGTTGGTAGGTGGGGAGGAAATAGTTTCGAACGATAATGTTAACTGGCAACTGAATGGGTACAATTGATCTGCGTACCCATCCGCGTGACAGTATGCAGTACCTGGTAGAGTTCTTAGAATCCCATTTTGGGGCGGCCAACTTGGCCACTTGCATCAACCAAATATTAAACACTTCTTTCTCGCGAGCTGCGCAAATATATTTGTTAACTGATTGGAAACTCAAGCCACGTCATGAATTTTAAGCTTGGATCAATTAACAAACCTTAAAAGCACATTGCGCAAGTGTAAATATTAAGTCAAATAGTTAACAAAGTACAGTTGTAGAATCAGAAGAATCAGAAAATGGGCGGTTCTATGGAAAATTCTATTTGGGATCCAAATCAACCGACCTTTCTTGGAATTATGCAAGGAATTGCAGCTATCATAATCCAAGTTAGCATAAACCCATTTTTATTTATTTTTTGTCCAGCTCACACTCACAGCAAGTAAACTGAAGGACACAGTATAGCTAAGAATACTAATAAAAATTTGGCTGCTAATTTCATCACTGCATTCATGTTTGACTTAAAGACCGACTTTTTTTGGGATTTCAATTTGACAGCCTTGAATCAGATTAGTTGGTAATCACTAATCAAGATGTATCATGCACACTCATTTCTTAGGTGGTAACCTTAATCACTAGACTAATTGACAGTAATGGTATAAAATGTGTATTAATGGTTGGGTGCTGTTTAGGTGGATTAAGTACTTCAAAGCTCATCAAGCCCATACTAGTCTAGTCAGACATTGATGGCAGATGTTGGTGGACAAGGATAGTTAAGGTTATACGTGGATATCATGCTTTCCCATGTGTGCCACTTGTCTTCCCAAATATGGTACTATCATAAATTCGAAATGAAAGCTTTTTTGTTCATTAAAGATCATATATTCAAGAGTCCACCGATTCTACGGGTATGGCTGCCATTAATTTTCCAAAATGCCAGTGGTTTTGTATATATACTAGGATATGACCCGTGCCGTAACGGCACGGGGCTATGAGTTGTTTTTGTATTGGTTAGATTTTTTTTCTTTCTTGTGTGACTACCAAGAGCTGAGCGTGAGAAACTTGGGAGAACTGTAATCTGTCTCAAACTGAATTCGAAGCTTTGATCGATATTATTAACATCAACCAGATCGGTTTCTTGTTAAATGGCGATTAGGATGTCCACATGGATGTACACTGACATATATACAACAGAATGTATTTTTTTGGTGATTAAGATATCCAATGTAAGTGTGTACACTGGGATCTGCACCCGTTTTCATTTATGGTAATTGAGATAACCATCCATTCATAGTTGTTGCAAATAATACCAACAAACTTGAAAACCTAATGTCCCAAGAGGGAACACGTAGAAATTCCAGGTTTGAATAAAAGTAACTTGTCGATTGCATTCCAAATTACAAATGCAGTTCAGTCATCGTTTAAATAGATTGTCATTTTGTGCTAAAAAAATTAGTAATTTTTTTCCAAAATTCAAAAAGTTGAATCTGAGTTGGGAAGCCTTCTTTCATTTATCCTTAAAAAGTGTTACATCTACATTAATTTTTGGAACCACTGACAGTTTTAAAATACGAATATTGACTTTGTGCTTGTATCAATGTATAGTTGGCATGGTTACACATTAGTAATACTCGAACCCATGGTAAAAAAATTTAATCGGTTTGGTTAATATAATTTACGGCCATTAAACGTCATCATTCCCTACAATATTCTAGGTTTGAGAGACATTATACTGTAATATGAAACCTCTTGATAAAGAATGATAACTATACATTTATGGTTTAAACTAACATATGAAAAACGCCCAGCTTATAGCGACACAAAAAATTAAAAATAAATAAATAAATAAAATGTAAAACATTAAATCCTACAGCATTCCCTTGGGTATTAGTGATACGAAACGTCCTTGAATCTTTCTTAGCGGTGAAAAGTGACGCGCGTGATGATATTGCATATATCGTATGCCAAATATGCTTTTCATTGCAAATTAATAATACAATCTTATTGTCTTAACTAAGTAGTGAAAGACTCGCATTAAATAAAATTGCATATCCAAACAAAAGAAATTTCCCCCTATAATACGATACATGTATAAGAGAGTTGCTCTTTATCGGCATTTGCGTTTGAGACCTAAAAGTAAATAAGAGACCCAGTCTAAATATCAATGGTATGAAAACTTGCAAATGGAATTGATATTACACCTTGACCTAAGAATACATAAGAGACCTAAAACATGCATAATTTTATAATTTGCTAGCATAAAATGAACATGACAGTACAATTGAATATTAAAATATTTTTTAAATCAACTTCTATAAAGTGTAAGATATTTGTACCGACTTTGGTTAGTTGGTATCTTCAATGAAATAAAAGAATCTCAAGTATTAGATGATATCCACATAGTAAAAGATAGGTAATGGATCAAGTATTAGTCATGGTATCTTTAGATGCAAAATGTAGATGGGTTCCTATGCACTAAGCTCTCTTAAACCAAGATAATCTTTAAACAAACTCGTCAATTTAGTTATCGCAATCACATATGTTCATATGAACCACATCTTCTAGCAAACATTAGACTTGTACCTTTCTGAAATACCAAAACTTCTTCATTTGCATCAATGATAAAATGCATGCAATGAAAATTTGTGTAGTCCCGACACATATAGATATAGTGACGCATCCCACAGAAAAAAAAACTGTATTATTGTATTGCTCCCTAAACCTCTTTCTTCATTGCTTAAAAACAATCTATTGAATTCAGAAAATGAAAGATTATAGGTGAGTTTCAATAAGCCAGTTCCGCGTTGCTTGTTTTGAGGCTTCTTAAATTTCAGTATTAGCAAGATGGTTGACTATGTATAAAGAATTTAAAATGATCTTCTAAGAGAATAACTATTTTTAGATGTCAACTACATATAACCATTATTTGACTATGCATGAAGAATTTAAGATAAACAAATACTCACTTTGTAAACCATCAAAAGGTTATAAATATGAAGAAATGTAATTTCAAGTTTCACATGATACATTTTTTTTGAAGAATAACATAAATACATAATCAAGAAACTTTAATCCATTTGATACGAACATGTACACGACTCTAATCCAACAAAGAGTATGAACTTTCTAACAGCAGTAGTACATTTAAAAAATGCTATTTACCGACCCAAGTTAAGTGCATAATAATGGAACCATCGTTTTCTTTGTCATTTATTTTCACTCCATATATGTAAATCCTTTGATTTTGGCCTGAAGAAGTCAAAGTCTAATTTGACAATTTCCTGTCCAGAGAAATAAAAAAAATTAGTGTAAAAAAATAGATATTAAATGGTATGGTATTAAAAAGAACCTAACATAAGAATAAAAATGAATAGATAGCAATCATACCTGATCAGTATCTTTTGACTGCAAATGTAAAAACAAAAATAGAGATAACAAAATACAATATTAATGAAAAGTAACAGAGAGAAATTAAACTGCATAAATGACACAAATATTAGTCGTGAGGCACCATGAATCCATTGATATTAAACAAAAAATTAAAGAGAAAAGCTAACAAAAATTATCTCAATAAAGCAAAACAACAGAGAATCATACCTTGAGAATAGAGCTGTGCAAAGGATGAAGCTAACAAAAATTAACAAAAAGAGAAAAGCTAACAAAAATTATCTCAATCAACCAAAACAACCGAGAATCATACCTTGAGAATAGAGTTGTGCAAAGGATGAATAGAGTTGTTAATTTAGAATAAAAGAAACGGTTTGACACTAAATGGGAGGATAACTCCCAAATAAATGACATTAAAAATCTAAATTCATTGTCTTAAGCAAAATTAATTTAGAATAAAAGAAACGGTTTGACATTAAATGAGAGGAATACCAATGACATCAACAATTGAAATTCATTGTCTTATGCATGAAGAATTTAAGATAAATAAATACTCACTTTGTAAACCATCAAAAGGTTATATGAAGAAATGTAATTTCGAGGCACCATGAATCCATTGATGTTAAACAAAAAATTAAAGAGAAAAGCTAACAAAAGTTATCTCAATCAAGCAAAACAACAGAGAATCATACCTTGAGAATAGAGTTGTGCAAAGAATGAAAAGCTAACAAAAATTAAAGAGATAAGCCAACAAAAATTATCTAGAGAAATTAAACTGCATAAATGACACAAATATCAGGCGCGAGGCACCATGAATCCATTAATGTTAAACAAAAATTTAAAGAGAAAAGCTAACAAAAATTATCTAAGTCAAGCAAAATAACAGAGAATCATACCTTGAGAATAGAGTTGTCCAAAGGATGAAAAGCTAACAAAAATTAACAAAAGTTAAAGAGAAAAGCTAACAAAAATTATCTCAATCAACCAAAACAACAGAGAATCATACCTTGAGAATAGATTTGTGCAAAGGATGAATAGAGTTGTTAATTTAGAATAAAAGAAACGGTTTGACATTAAATGGGAGGATTAACTCCCAAATAAATGATATTAAAAATCTAAATTCATTGTCTTAAGTAAAATTAATACGTGAATTAATCTGGACCCTTCTTTATATGCCTAAAATGTGGATTGAAAATCTTAAATATGTTGCTCAATCTAGACCATTCTTTATGTCCCAGAAATGTAATTGAATAACTTAAATATGTATCTCAATCTGGGCCGTCCTTTATGTGTCCAAACTGTAAATCTCCGTCCAAAGGAAAAAACACCATTGTCTCTTATAATATATATATATATATCAAAATGGTTTTGTATATTTCTGGTAACCAGATGCAGTTGTTTTCCCAGTTTTCTCTATAAATTTTGAATTCAAAATTTATTTGTGAAAACAGATATTTAATACCATTTCTTTTAAATATCTAAAATATCAAATAAGGGAACAGTGAATCCCGCACGGAAACCATATGATTTTTGTTTTATGAAAAAATAGGGGTTATAAATTTTGGCATCTTATAGACATCCATTTGTCAACTCCGGGTCATTCTTCTCCCTTTCTCTCTTCTCATTTTAGTAACAGCTCAACTCTGTTTGAAAATACTATTATTCTATTTCTTAGAGAGAGAGAAATTAAAAGAAAAAGAAAAAACAAAATTACGACAGCAACAACCGCCAGAGCAGCACCAAATGCATGTATCCTAGACTTAACTCTCCTTATATAAACCCTTCTAATTTCTATCTCTTACATCATCTCACACTAAAACAAGAGCCACTGAAAACTTCAGAAGCAGCAGCAGAAGAAGAAGAAGTGAAAAAAAACACTCACTCAATCTTCAAAAAATGCCTTCTTCAGATTTTCTCACAATTCTCTCCAAATCCGTTGTATATCCAGAAACACAAGAATACAGCTTTAGAAATCTCAAACTATCGGTTTCCGATCTTCCTATGCTTTCATGTCATTACATTCAAAAAGGATTATTATTCGATAATCCACCACTCCCAATCGACTCTCTTCTCGCATTACTCAAAACCGCGCTTAAGCATACTCTTTCGCGCTTTCCTGCTCTTGCAGGACGTTTGACAACTGATTCCGACGGCGCCGTGCACATTGACTGCAACTCTGCTGGTGCTGAATTTATTCACGCTAATGCTGATATGATATGTATCCGTGACATTCTAAGTCCTGTTCACGTTCCTGAATCTGTTAAGAAATTCTTCGCTTTGGATGGAGTTGTGAGTTACGATGGCCATTATAATCCTCTTTTAGCTGTACAAGTCACGGAATTATGTGATGGTATTTTTATCGGTTGTGCCGTTAATCATGCTGTCATGGACGGAACTTCGTTCTGGAATTTCTTCAATACTTTCGCGGAGCTTACTAGAGGATCAAGCATGATCGTGAAACAACCCGATTTTCGAAGGAACTATTTTGGAGATTCTTCTGCTGTGATTAGATTTCTTGACGGTTCTCCAAAGGTAACATTTGATGAGTACGCTCCGATCAAAGAACGAATTTTTCATTTCAGTAGAGAATCGATTCAGAAGCTGAAATTGAGAGCAAATTCTACTCCTCCAATGAAGAAGATTAAGATCATCGATGAAGCTGATGAGTTAATGATGGATAAAGAGAATCAAAATCCAACTGGAAACGGAAACAGAACTTCGGTGGTTGAGAAACGGTCCAAAAATGCTGTTTCAAAAATTCATAATGAAACAGAATCCATTGTCGAAAGTGCCGAACCGACAGTTGAAATATCATCATTTCAATCACTCTGTGCTCAGCTATGGCGATCAGTCACACGTGCAAGAAAACTTCCACCATCGAAAATGGCTACGTTTCGGATGGCTGTGAATTGTCGACAAAGGATCGAACCACATGTCGATCCGCTATACTTCGGAAACGCGATACAAAGCATACCAACGGTCGCCGCGACAGGGGATATTCTGTCACGTGACTTGAGATGGTGCGCGCTAGAGTTGAATCGTAACGTGATTGCTCATGATAATGCGAAAGTGCGTGGATGTGTGGCGGAATGGGAGAAGAACCCTCGTTGTTTCCCGTTAGGGAACTTGGATGGCGCGTCAATGACAATGGGAAGTTCGCCGAGGTTTCCAATGTACGATAATGATTTCGGATGGGGTCGCCCTTCGGCGATCCGAAGTGGAAGAGCTAATAAATTCGACGGTAAGATTTCAGCATTTCCGGGAAGAGATGAAATGGGAAGTGTGGATCTTGAGGTTTGTTTAGCTCCTGAAACAATGGCTGGACTTGAACTAGATATGGAATTCATGCAGTATGTATCATGATAATCATCATCAACAACATATTAATTAGCTTAATATTTAGTTTATCTTTAATCAGGTAATTATAATTTTAACTAATAGAGAAATAATCAACTATGTAATGTAATTTTTAGCCGTTGGATTAATGTTCGTGTCGCTAATAATTAGTATATATAAACATGTAAAAGCTAATGTAAAGAGGGGGAGAGGGGAAATCTGTAATGGTTTCTCTAGGTAGAGGATGGTTGTGTGTCTGTGTTTTACAATATTTATTAATCGGATAAATTAGCCCTGAAATGCTTGTGTTATTTCACTTTTCCGATTGAAACATCTGAACCTAAACCCTGAAGTCTGAATCTTAAAAAATGAGGGATATTTTCTTCCTTTTGGTTGTTTTTGGACTACAACTACGACAATGACTGATTGATAGATTTTTTTCTTCTCATTATTTTTTGTTTTGTTGCGATAACCAAATCAGGTTCACCGTCTGAAAAATATGGTTGACCTGACCACTTCACTCGCTGCTGCAGCATTGCAATTGCACGGGTAAAGTCGAATTATTGTCAACGGGTTTTGGAGTAAATCAAATGAGATCAGTAGATAATCATTGTTATTCCCAATTCAGATCACGGTGATATTCTGTTTACCACGAAATTGATAAATGCACAGTTTTCTAAAATGATATAATTGGTTTCTCATTTCATTTCTTTTAAACAAAATTACCGATGGACATGAGAATCTCAGTCCGATTTGTGTTTTGGATTTGGCTTATTTAACACAACTGGTAGAGCCGCAAAACTTGTGATTCTGTTGTTTGCAGTGTATTTTAGTGGGTTATTAAATCCTAGAAATATCTCGTTGCCAAAATCTAATGGATTTTTCTACTGCTGCAAGTAGAGCCGCAAAGATTGTGATTCTGTCGTTGGTTATATTGTAGTTATATGCAATCATTATCAAGTCCTAGAAATATCTCGTGGCCATATCTAATGGATTTTTCATTTTTAAAACCAAGATACACACTCCCAATGCAATCTACATTTGGTGCTGCGCCTCGTGCGTATTGCAAATCTTCTTGCACTGGACAAAAATATTTGTAATCCGTTGTTTGGGTTCCCAGAATAATCCTACCGGATTCTTAAAATCTTCAGTAGCCTCCCTTGTCTATTGCTGATTCACAGCCTACCAACTTGGAAATGAACTCGAGTTGCATCCAGCTGATGCACACCCAACCATGAAAATGATACTTTCTTGAGGAGCACCAAATTATTAAGTCCAAATATGCAATCTTGGCCTTGAAGTAAAGGACCGTAGATCGGACCTAAAATATAGACATCAGATCACCAACTTGAAGTGAAAGTTCTTTATTTTATGTCCATCTTTACTTATGCTTGAGCTTACTTAACTGTTATCTCTATTTGGGTGTTATCGTTAGCTTTTTTTTAACATCTGCACCTTTTTTTAAAGCAGGTTTAACGCCCAAATTTGAGAGCTATATAAGAAGACTCTAAAGTGACGCACACACGATCAAGGATAAGAAAAAGAACTACAATTCGCATTAAAGCTTGGAGTTATCTTCATATTGGAATAGCTTGTGTTGTGTTCTTGTGTCGTATATTTCATGGGTTATAAAAAACCCCATGAGTAGCTAATATTCACCTATTGACTACGGATATTATCGAAAGTCCACAAAAATATCCCTAAACTTATGCTTCAAAGGAGGGAAAAAAATCCAAAACATGTGAATCAACAAAAATATCCCTAAACTTATGCTTCAAAGGAAAAAAAAATAATCCAAAACTTGTGAATCAACGAAAATATCTCAGTTTAATTTTCATGATTTCTTTTACGAGGGAAGATCCCCTTACACTGTTAAATTCACACTATCTCACATCTTTTGCGATATTTTTCTTAATAAAACTTACACGGTAGTGTAGTTGAAGCTAAGATTTTGGGGATATGCTCGTTTTACAAGGCTATACGTACCCACAAAAAAACGAGAAAATTCTGAAATACCAAACCTCACCATCTACCAATCTTAATTTTAACGGTTGAGAATTTGTTGATTTTCGATGGTTGATTTTCAAAGTAATGTGGTCATTGTTTACGGGTACATAGATCTTGGTAAGATAAACATATCCCCGAAATATATGAATGAGTATAAATACATATCTAATTTTATATTAGGGTTTAGAGATACGTTATTACCGAAAACCCAAATAACAAGTAACATAATGTAGTTAACGACGAGATATCTCCATGCATTACTTACATGAAGAGCACAACCTAAGTGAAAACAAGTGGATCTGGAGGCATGTTTTTTTGAATAACCTATTTCACAAAAAAACTATTGTTTTTTCTTTTACCTGGTTGTTTAATCATAAGAATCCTTGCAGTTCCTTTTACGTTATTTGATGATACAAAAAAAATCCCCGGAGTATAATCTTAATGGGGTACAAAGGAATTATCGTCATGGAAAGAGATTGAATGGAAAGTTTAAATCAAATGATAACATGTTTGGGAATAGACTAATGCCATCTCTAACCAGTATTTGAAAGTGATTAGATCTGTAAGCACCACCAATCTTTCGTTATATCTAATCGTAAACCTAAGATAAAATATGTCTTTAAAAAGAATCGAACATATCTCACTTAATAAGTTTCGAACTAACTAACATGATTATAAAGATAAAAATAATAACACGAAAAAGTGAAAGCAGTCGACACTTTTCACTTTAAGTGTAAATGAGAGGAACTAATCAACCATTTACCCCATTGTTGCAGTACTCCTTGCGTTTTCAACCTTTAGATTCGGTGCACGTGATTTCTCCTGTTACTATGAAACTGTTTTACAATCAGTAAGTGTAACTTCACAATCGACTATGAGTTCATCATTTAACCAGCCTCAGGAAATTATATCGACCTAACAGATTTTGCGGGAAAAAAGAATCCACGATTTTTACGTACTTTAAACAATTAGTACCCAAAAAATGTCATTCGCGCATAACTATTTTCAGCATTTGATTCTTCATTTTGTTGGTTTGATAATCCATTTTCTTTATATATAGGTATCTTTAGTTAGACTTCGAGTTGGGGTTAAAATACTTTGACAATCTAAATGATCAGCCATAACCGGATCGTTTTCAAGAAGTATGTATATATTTTTTTTTGGTTTGGAGATGAATATTCACCTACTTCAAACTTCTCACTAGAATCCCTCATTTATGTAACCAAAATCAAAACCTAAGGTGTTAAAAATAACTTCTTCTTCATCTTCTAATCTTTAAATATGTATAACTCTATTTATCTTATCTTGCGGCCCCATCGGAAAAAGGAGTTACGTGACTCTATTTCCTTGCATCAGATTCTCTTACAATCACAAACCATAAGTTCTCTCAGGATCCCACATCAACTCATATCTTCACGTAAGGCCTCGCTTGCGGTTTATGTCAACAAATTTAGTCACACTCCTAAGTCCAAAGCTCTAGCAAATTATTCCCATGAGATTCTATTAGGGGTCTGCATGGCCCATATTAGACCGTATTTAGTATCATCAACACCCAGTTGAATACATGACGGATTCCAAGTTTAGCATCCGCATCCAATTCAGCATCCGAAGGAATTACATCCATTGAATGTGCGGATGCACGGAATGGATGCGAATGGGGAAGAACGTGCAACGATAAAAACATTCATTTCCATTCCAACTACCAAAAATAAGTTCCATCATACCATTACTACAATTTATGATCACATTAGCGGTTGCTAAGAAATATCGTCCTAAATAAACAAAGCTATCAACTTGCCACAGGTTATGTACATGTCTGCTAGGATTTTCCAAAGGATATGAATATGTTTACTAGGATATGAATCTATCCACTAGGATCTGCCACAGGTTGTTTATCTAAAATTATGAATCTACCGGATAAATAAAGATATCAACATGTACAAGAACATCTTCTACCACTCCTTTAGGAATTTTAATTGACCTATCCGCTAATTGGAATGTAATACTAGTGAGGTTCAAGTCACCAAGTCCTAATTGCTCATACACAAAATATGACAAAAGATTCACACTAGCGCTTAACCAAGCCGTCCATGACAGGTTAGCTTTCTTGTTAAAAGAAGCATCACTGTAAATTATAACACATTTTCTGGCAGAGAACAAGTAATAATATTGAGATTTTGTTCCTCAATAGTACGTTGGACAAAATTAGCATATACATTTTCAGAATTCAGGTATGACTCATCTTCAAAATCTAAGAGCCAATCTTCAGAATTCACAATAGTTAGTTTTCTCAAAGAATGTTGTCACTAATTTAGCCTTTTTTTTTATTGCCGCTCTGGTGTCACTAATAATTGCTGAAAATGCAGGGGTACCAAGTACACCACCAGCTTTTTCGTTCGGCAACCTGTATGGACAAAACCTAATACAATTGCAAGTAGACCAACTAAATGATCATTGGCAACATGTATATAGAGTTTATATCTCTAACCTCTTCCCAATCATTATGTATATATACAAGAGTCCGTGAACCTAATTGTTAAGAAGAGTAATTGGACGATCGCAAAAATCAATATCTAAGATCAATCTAGTCATATCCAAATAATCAATCGGTATTCCGCCAAGTAATTAAACTTTGTTATCTATCTTTCAAGATACGAATTCTACAAGACACGAGTCTCGTAATCGATCATAATCAGATGAACGTATCTATTAAGATTAAATACGCACAACTTGCGTAAATCCAATTATAAAGATAAACAATATAATGCGGAAAAGGAAAAATATAAGACACCAGAAGTTTTCTTAACAAGGAAACCGCAACTATAGAAAAAACCCGGGACCTCGTCTAGATTGAAACACCAAACTTTATTAAGCCACTACAGACACTAGCCTACTATCAGATTTCGGACTTGAATGTAGTTGAGACTGAATCCACCTTCCAAGCGATTTAGTTACAGTCGCGCTCCTTACATCTCTTGAAGCTCGCAAGGTTTTACGCAATTGATTCTCATAGTTGACGTCTTTTACATCCTAAGATTTGCTTCAGCAGAAGTGGAGACTTTTGGTACCAAACTGCTTCTAACAGATAATCCGATTAGATTTCCGATTAGATCAAATATCAAGGTGAGGAAATCTGTTTGCAATAGAAAAAGCTAGCAAACATCACAAATCCGAAACTTACGACTCCCGAAGAGCAGCCTAGATTCTTAACCACCTCTCAAGAACAATCTTCAAAAGATCAATAAAGATCAGTTTTCATATATCTATCTTGACGAATCACAAAGTCTGAGACAAATAGAACTTTGCGATTACTATCTATCTTGCCGAAAATATATTACTATCTATCTTGCCGGAAATCATTATGTATATCTCACAAAAATAATTTTTGTGCATCTGAAAATATTCGACAAGGAAAGTACGTGTACCAGGTACGTGTACTCTACCTTGTTCGTGACTATTTTTGTCATGGTACATGTACCGTGTATGTGTACCCTTAAGACAAAAATAAGTTCCGGATCTTACAGAACTTTTCCGGTTTGCGTACCGGGTATGGATACCACACCGGTTTCAAAACCAATAGTTCTTTTTCCGTATACATACTAGGTATGTGTACCAATCCAGGTTCACGAGTTCACAGACATATTTTCGTATGGATACCAGGTATGCGAACCACCAAGTTACTGTCGACATATAGCTACGCCGGTATGTGTACTGGGTACTGATAGACGCATTATTGTGTCTAATATGTCTCAATTGTATATATTGTTAGTGTTCGATTTTGTATTTATTTTGTTATTTTATGTCTTTGTAGGTATTTTTAGAGAAATAAGCTCTTGCGGCGAAATTGGCTCGAAAAGTGGTGTTTTACACCCCAGGATAGAGTACTAAAGGCACCCCAGAAATGCACCGGAAGCACCCCAGAAATGTGTCGGAGGAACCCCGGAAAAATTACTATCTACGCCCAAAAATTACTATTTGCACCCCATAAGACAAGTGCTAAAGGGACACCCGTGCAGGATTAGGGGGAGGACATGTTCTTCTCAAATTCAAAAAATGAATTTTGGCGGGAAAATATTTTCATTAACAGCAGAATTTCAATCGGATATTTGGACGTGATTTACTGAGATTCAATCCCTTAAACTTAGTGGGTAGACGTGATATGACTATAGAAAGCTAGTATGAGTGATTTTATCGATCAAATTTGGCTGGATAACTTGGTTTAATCCAAACAGGGAGTTGGAGGAAAAACATGAGCTTGCATGAGTTGTGAGAAATTTAAACGTGTACTGCACGTGCTTGGAAGATTTAATCGATATTATAGAGCGTGAAGAAGGTATAGAAGGAAATAAATACAGCTGCAGATGTGTGAAAATCAAAATCAATGAAAAAAATGGAAAAAAATATACCCGAGTAAAAGAAGATTATTTGTAGTTAATGGAGGAGATTCAATGTCGCAATTATGTATAAATAGGTTCCTAGGATCACATAGAAGGGGGTAGAGAGTTTGGGGTCGAGAGGAGAGCTCAGGAGGCGTGAATCAAGAGTTTTCAGAACTCTGTTGTTGCTGCTGCTGCTGCTCGTGAAGAACAGGGAAACAGCGACGGTTTCTTCAACTGGTTGTAACAGTTTCTTCAACTGGTTTGCAACATTTATCTTCGTTGTAACAGTTTCTTCATCCTCTTCTGCAACATTTATTTTCATATTTGTAACGATTATCTTCATCATAACAGTTGAGAGTTGAAACAGTTGGTCTGTAACGCACCTGTGCTGTTGCAGATTTCCTGTTTCATTATTTTCTCTTCTTGTAAACACTTTTTGAGCCATGAATACATATTTTGAGTGTGTTTTCGACATGATGAGTTAAACCCCAACACTGGGACGACGGAGGAGGCCGAACTTCATACATGGGTAAATTTATTTTTATTCTTTTTATGACTTTTGCATTAAAATTAATTGAAATATGATTTGATTAAATTGGTTGTCATTTGATTAGATGGGTCATGCTTAGCTTAGGTGATTTGATGTCCCATGCTTAACATTTACAATCAATGTTTTGAGAATCTACCTTGGCAAAAATAGAGTCCATGTTTATATTTCTTGAGCTAAAATTGTTGAGAATAAATAAGTGAACCTTATGTTATAAAGATTGGCTAAATCCTTAGTCCCAGTACCTCTCGCCCATTGTTAATAGTCTTTGTATATATTTATTTAGTATTTTTAAAAACTTTAATCTCTACGAATCCGAGTGAACGACAACCCTATTTCTTACCACTATCTAAAATTACATCAGGTACATGTACTGCGGCTCCGAACCTATAACAATTTATTCATGTATGTGAACTGGTATGCATACTATCTTGTATCCATATTTATAGTAGTTCTATATTTATCTCTAAATCAATTTGAAACATTCTTAAATAACATCAATGACACATATCACTGTTCCATGTTATTTTCGAATGATAACCTTGAATCACGATTTAGATTATGAACAATAAATTGTTCTTAACCGAAATTCATCAAGTATGAACAAATGTTCATTCTTAGTCATATATATTTAGAGAACTAATTACCAAGATAAACTTGACTCGAAATTCTTGTTATGCTTGCAATAGTCTAATTAGTCATACGAAAACATCTCATAAATAGAAAGATGAATATAACTTGAGAAATTGGTGGTTCAGTCTTCACTTACCTTTTGTTAAAGAAGTTCTCCAAAAGCTTCGGTTGATCTTCGCCTTCAAACGGTAGAACGCAGTGATGTCCGATTCTCAACTACACACTTCTACCCTAATCCGAGACTTGACAAATTGTATATTAGAAATCAAGATATAGTTTTGATCAACTAAATTTGACAACAAGCTTGATATAGCAACACTTGTGAGTTCGAACGAGCAATGCTCTAACAAAAGTGTTTGGGAGAGTTCTAGCAATGATAAACATATTTAAAAAATAAGTTTTTGAGCATCTGCTAAAATCTACGGGTACAGCTGGTACAATGGACCGTTAGGCTTGTTCAAGAGTCAGGGTGCAACGTTCTTGAACTGGGTTCACTAAACCTACAAGACTATCGAACTCAATTGAAAACGTTTTATGAACCGGGTTCGCCAATAACTAGCCTATAATACCAACTTTAAGAATTTATTTCACGGAGGTTCGTGAACCGGGTTCGTGAAATGTTCCCATCTGAACTCACGTTTTGGAAACTGGTTCGCCAACCTTCTTGCATTTCTTAAACTTAGATATCTATAGATTGTGAACTGGTTCGCCAACTTACCCTGAGCAGAATTACCAGATAGTTCAATATTTCTCTCTTATGATGTTTGAAACATTCCCACGTGATAAAATCATTTGCATGGGAAATTATCAATTGATCCACATATTAATTCAAACAATAAATTGCTTAGAACTAATATTGTTAAGGACTGTTGACATCTTTGCTAAAGTCATATTTCGAGATTATTAACAAGACAAGCTTGACTCGAAACTTCTTCTTTATAAATCTACTAGAAGTCATATGATGTCGTTTCGATAGATAGAATGGTAAGATAGTGAGCAAAATGGAATTGTTTAGTCTTCATATACCTGACACATAAAATCTCTAAATGTCTTCGTCGATTTTCAGTCTTCGAGGGTGATGTCTGATACTCAACTTCCAAATTCTAACCTAGTCTGAGACTTGACTTAGTAGCCTAGAAATAAAGATATAGTTTTGATCATCTAACATTGACAACAAGCTTGAGATAGCAAAACTTGTGGGATTAACCAATCATTGCTCTAATAATCTCTCCATTTGTCAATTTTAGTGACAAACATATTCAATACACATGGATTCAAAATAAATAAACTTTTCAGTTCAATCGATTTTCTTGGATCTTCAACAAACGTCTTGAGTTCTCCGTACTTCAAGTTCTTATATGGTTCTGCATGTGTTTGTTTAACACCGTAGCGATAACAACTTATGATAATACTTAAAAAGAGATTTGATAGAATGAGGTAATCACACTCAACTCATCGATTGTCATACATATACATAATATTGTTATCTTCCTCAAAGTTCAATTGCACCACAACTTTGAAGTAATACTACGGTGATATGTTCTCCTCCTTAGTCAATACTTACTTCTTTTGCTAAATAGGTAAAACCTATAGATAATAATCTACTTCCCCTTACATGATACTCCGAAAAGACATATGTAATGCAGTAAGATACTACTTAATAATTTTCCCTCTTTTGTCAAAAAAATTGGCAAATGCGAAAAACCGGGATCAAGATGAACTAAACAAAAGAGTATTCAGGACCATAGAACACATACCAACATTTATTTTAGACGATATCACCAGTAACCTCGGTGTGCATCAAGGAGACATAATAGTGCAAGAATCTCCTACAATTCCACATCCACTCTTCGCACAAAGATATTACCATTAAGCACAAGTTCAAAAGAACTCTCCCCCATTTGATGTCATTCCCGAAAAGACAACATGAGCGACCTTATCTCTAATTACAAGAGAAGTATTTTAATTGTACATACAAGTTTACTCGCCCGTTACGAACAAAGTAAATAAGTATCCCAATATTTTTCTCACTTCTCTCCAGTTACGAACAAAGAAGTAAAAATAACGTTCTTAATGTTAGAGGCGCTAATATACAAGATTTTCGTTAGAAAAATAATCATCGACAAAACTATTCTCTACTCCAGTTGCGAACAAGAGAACAATTAGTGCGATATGACTCAATATAAGAATTATAACTTCTCTAGACATGTATAAACGTAGATATTAAGGTTCACCACTTATTCCCTGGCGGTTATGCAATCAAGGAAGTAAGTAGATTCCAAGAGAACATCTTACGGAATCCTGTAGCAGTATATTCACAAAAGTATAACCGTGGAGAGATCAATATTGCCATTCTCAAAATAGTTTACTCATCTTTTGCAAGAGTTAAGAGCTTAACCTATGAGATATATGTTCTAATCACCAGAATTTGATAGCAAAGAACAAATATCACAACATAAAAACTCCCATGAATTTAACACATTTAGCAAATTTAATTTGAAGGAAAACTCATTCAAAGCTAAAATATCATCAATGTCACACAACCATTAACTGAAATAGAAAAAAATTAACAGAATCTTTTAAAACACAACATTAAGACTCGATCGCTAACGTTTAGTCTACACCTTTCAATAGAGACTCCATCGCTTAACCTTTTTACCATAGTGGCGCAGCCAGTTTGCCAGTATATCTGGCATGACATATGTGTGGGTTTGTCACCCCCTATAGGAACCGACCTAAAGAAATACAAAACAAGCATCCACGGTTCATTCTCCGTTTTCCATGAACTTTGTGGAAGAAAGAGGTATGACTTCTGAAAAGCGGGGGTCTAACAACCACACCCAATATTTTTTTTAGCCAATCTGTATGGACTAACTCCAATATATTTCCAAGAGAATCAACTAGACAGTCAGACTCAATCAAGAAAAATACACCCAAGAGTTATATCTCTGTTTCTCAATGTAATCAGCAAATCAAATAGATAGAAATCCGCAAGCCTGATTATTATGAGAAACAACTTGAACGGTACCAAAGACCAATATTCAAGTGTCAATCAATTTATATCAACAACCAAAGGTTGGATTATCTAATTGATTGAACTACGCACAACCTGTGATATTTCAATTATATAAACAAATATAATGCGGAAAAGAAATAACACAGACACCAGAAATTTTGTTAACGAGGAAACCGCAAATGCAGAAAAACCCTGGGACATAGTCCAGATTTGAACACCACACTGTATTAAGCCGCTACAGACTCTAGCCTACTACAAGTTAACTTCGGACTGGAATGTAGTTAAGCCCTAACCAATCTCACACTAATTAAGGTACATTCGCGTTCCTTACGCCTCTTAATCCCACCAGGACTCTACGCACTTGATTCCCTTAGCTGATCTCACTCACAACTAAGAGTTTCTATGATCGAAGACTTGATAAACAAATCTGTCTCACACAGAAAAGTCTATTGAATAGATAAATCTGTCTCCCACAGAAATACCTACGAGTTTTTGTTCCGTCTTTTGATAATTCAAGGTGAACAGGAACCAATTGATACACCAGACTTATATTCCCGAAGAACAGCCTAGTAATATCAATCACCTCACAATGATATTAACCATATGGAAGCGGAACAAGATATTGTGGAATCACAAATGATGAGACGAAGATGTTTGTGACTACTTTTTATCTTACCTATCTGAGATTGAATCTCGAGCAAATCTTAGAGAAGATAGTACTCAATACGATAGAACAAAGTAAGATCAGAAAACGCAACTACAGAGAAAATAGTTGGGTCTGGCTTCAAAATCCCAATGATGTCTTTAAGTCGTTAACCTATGATTGTTTTATAAAAACATAGGTTAAAGGAGAATCAACTCTAGTCGCAACTAGTATCACACAGGAGGTGTGGGGATTAGGTTTCCCAGTTGCTAGAGTTCTCCCTTATATAGTCTTCAAATCAGGGTTTGCAATCAATGTTACTTCGGTAACAAAGCATTCAATATTCACCGTTAGATGAAAACTTGATTAGATTCAAGCTAATATCTTTCAACCGTTAGATTGAACTTAGCTTGTTACACACAAATGAAATATTCCTTCATTTAGATATGGGTAACCGTACCTAAACATGTACACATGGTTGGCTCAATAATAGTTAACTGAAGTAGCCATATGAACACTTTCATATCAACCTTGTTCATCTTAATCACAACTAGTTCAAATGACTCAAATGAAACTAGTTATTGAGTTGTTCAATTGTTTATATTCTCATAGAAGTATACAAGACACAATTGAAGCAAAATCGATTTTGATTCACTCGAATCAATTCATGAACATTATAGCCACGGTTTGCAAAGATCGCATTCCTTGTTATATAAATGTATTTTTTCACGAATAAACCGATTTTAGAACTTAACCCACTCGGGTATGCAAACATGTACGCATACCTAGAGTTCCCGGACCTGGTCAGTTCGCTAGTATGCAAACGAGTACGCATATTTTCGTTCACGACCAACATCAGTTGAATTAGTATGCAAACGGGTACACATACTAAATTCCCGGACCTGAACTGTTACGCCAGTACATATACGGGTATGCATACTAAGTTCCCGGACTTCAACTGTTAAACCAGTACACATATGGGTATGCTTACTATGGTTCCCGGACTTGGAGTAACTTGCAACAGTTAGCATACAAGTACGTATCCTGTGTTATATCCAATCAATGGTTAATTGTTCTAAACTCCATATTAATCATTAAAACATTCTTAGAAGACGGGAATAGCTGTCTCACACAAACTATTAGCTTCAAAGCAATTTTCAAGTGATCAATAGATCAATACGAAACATTCCTAGTCTACATCAAATGACTGTCTCACACAAATCATGTAAGATGTTACCAGGTGATTTTCACATGATCATCTTTTGATTTTCGTCAAGAATAAAAGATGAACTTGGTTAAAGCGAAAGCTTACCAACACATATTTCGATAAATATGTAAGCGAGTTAAACTCAGCTCGAAATATCAAATGCGTATAAAATAAGTCTATATAGCTATACGACTTTTGTCTCAATAGGAGATAGAATAGAAATAGAATTCTGAGTGATAGATGAGTTCAAGTCTCCACATACCTTTTGTTGATAAAGTTCCACAAGCTCCCCTTAGTAGTTTTTCGTCTTCAATCGATGAATGCCATGAAGTCTAAAGCTCAACTACACATTTTATCCTAATCCGAGACATAGCTATAAGTAGACTAGAAATCAAGACTTATAGTTTTGACAACTAAACTTGACAAACAAT
The DNA here is from genome assembly GCA_023531105.1 of Papaver atlanticum. Lineage (NCBI taxonomy): Eukaryota > Viridiplantae > Streptophyta > Magnoliopsida > Ranunculales > Papaveraceae > Papaver > Papaver atlanticum. The sequence goes on along the minus strand of JAJJMB010010755.1, from coordinate 1,376,223 downwards.
CTTGAGATAGCAACGCTTGCGAGTTCGACCGAGCAGTTCTCTAACAACTTCATTATGTTGGGTTTTCTACGATTCTCAGTATAATCATTATCTTTTTTTTAAATATTGTTATTCGATTCAGCACTACCCTATTCTCCATTTTCTACAAAACCCTAACCCTACTCTCCACTTGTCTATTTTTTACTCAAGTTTAATCTTTATCTAAAAAAATCAGTAGCCACAAATAGGGGTCTCTTGTTTCAGGTAATATGTAATGATTTTAAGAAACAATCGGTACATTTGTGATTTGAGTTCGTTTCTTTGACTGATATCTTTTTTAAGGGATGGGGTTCCAGTACATGATTGGAGAGAAGTAGTAACAATTGAGGTAATTTATGTCATTTATATTTTCTTTCCCGTCATATTCTTGGTTTTACAACCTAGATTAAATTTCTACTAGCAGTTTGTGTCCCCAAACAAACAAATGTGTACTCAACTTTATTGTTGATATACCAATATGCCCAAGTTAATCTTTATCTATCTATGCTATAAAAGGGATGTGCTAGGTTACTAACCAAAGCTCTGTACAAATCCTTGTAATCAGTAATTTTTATTAATATATAAATATTATTATCTTAGTATCTATATATATCAAATGTTAGGATACTAAATCCAACCTTTCTATGTGCAGGTTAACAAAATCATGTTTGCTTAAACTTCATTTTACTCATTTGGTCGTTCTCCCGAATCGTTTTTATAAACACAATGCTTTTTAGCCTCTTTGCTAAACATGCCTGGGTTAGGTACATGGCTGACTGTGCTTACAAATCAGGTGCATTTGACATTGTATTTAATGTGATACATTTCATCAAAATTTGCACATGTTAGTTAATGAACTTGCCACTTTGAGTCTTGAACAACCGAGTCCAACTTTGTGCACCCCAGTTTTACTGGGGTGCACATTCCGGCTCTCCTAATTGGTACCTAAATCCGGTGAAACCACCTCTGAAACCACTTTTCTTTTTACTTTATTATTTTTTTTAATTTCTTTTTTTCCCCCTCTTCTTAAACAATTATATTGTAATACATATCAAGAAACTCAGTGTACCAAGTATTTCATCTTTCAAGTGGTAACCAGTTGATCATCAGTAGCTTGATCATCATCATAAAAGTCTTGCACCATCAGAAGTGTCAAGGAGATTTGCAATCAATTTCTTAGATTCCGTTTACTGAAGTAGTACCATCACCTAATACAACCTCAATTCTTTTTCTTTATTCCTCTTTGATTTAGATTAGAACTACCCCAAGCCAAGCCACCATTATATTGCAGGTGAGAAGTAATAGTTCTTCTTGAATAAGAGAAATTAATGGTAACACCAGTTTATAGCTCCTTTCACAAATAATCAACATTTCAATCAAAAAAATCCAAATCCAAAAGATTCAATTGAAATCTAAAAGCTTTTGATCTAGAACAATCTAGATCTGATCCCAAATTTTACTCAAACACTAAGATTTAAGAGAATAGAAGATTTAAAATTCATCTAAATACTGCATCATCATGCTCATGGGTCCAAATAATAAAATCCGAAGAACCTACATCAATCAATATATACTTGATTTCACTTTCTCCGTTGCAAAAAAATCAATAAATAATATGTAATTAGTATTAAGTTTATGTGGGATTGAAAATGATATTGAGAACAAACACTATAAGGTGAATTTGAGGGTTGAATCAAACTTATATTTGGATCTGCACTTGAGGACAACCAAATATATTTGGTGAAGAACAATAACTCTGAATTGAAAAACCTATTTGTGGTAATAGTAACATTTGGATTCTCCATTTGAAGCTTTAAAAGGTCTGACTATGAGAGTTGTAAAAATGGAGAAAACGAAACAAGGACTGAAAAGCAAGAGAGAGGATATTTTTCTTTTACATGGAAACTTGTGTTGAGATAGAATAAAATATATTTTTTTATTTAGAATTAATAAAACAACACTGGTTTTGTGAACACAAAACTAACCAATTGGGACAGCCGGAATGTGCACCCCGGTTTTAGAGGGGTGCACAAAGTTGGATTCTGAACAACCAATCACTTCTTAGCTATTGTAATTTAAGTTTACACATCAATGGTACCGTTTTGCAGGTGAAACACATAGGAGGTATTTACGGAAGCCCACTTTGTTAGGTTGTACTTCCATGCATACGAATAGGTATTCACTTTTTATTTAAAAATAATTTCCATTTTGTTGACAATTCTTGAATCTGATTTTTCGGTTGCTTTTAGTTGTTACAATTAAATTTGTGGTTCAACTTTGGCAGGAACGGTTTTGTTTTGAACTGACAACACCTACTGTTTTAGATAATTTGAGTCCCGTATTGGTTTATTTGTTCTGGGAAAACCTTTCTGAATCTAATAGTTGATCTGAGATTCTGCGGTATTAGTTGACGCATCATCATGTGTTGCAGCGACGAGTTAACAAATGTGACATCAAGGGAAAGATGTCACAAGTAGCTGAATTTAGTTACTATTTATTTGTGTTTAATCTTTGCTTCCCCTATAGGGTTATGTGAATATACATATATACTAACTTAATTCAGTTATACAACTTGACGAGTATTTTCCTGTCCGCAAATTATGCAATCAATTTAGGAACCTACTGCTTTAGATAATTTGAGTCTTGCATTGGCTTCTTTGATCTGAGAAAACCTCTTTATATCTAATAGTTGGTCCGAGACTTTATGCTATTAGTTGACGCATCATCTTGTGTTGCACCTGCGATTTAACAAATGTGACACCAAGGCAAAGATGTCATATGTAGCTGAATTTAGTTAGTATTTATCTTTTTATACTATTTACTCCCCTTATAGGGTTAGGTGAACATATATACTAACTTAATTCAGTTATACAACTTGGAGAGTATTTTCATGTCTGCAAACTATGCAATCAATTTGGGCACCTACTGATATAGATAACTTGAGTCTTGCATTGGCTTCTTTGATCTGGGAAAACCTATTTGCATCTAATAGTTGGTCTGAGACTCTACGGTATTAGTTGACGCATCATCATGTGTTGCAGCTGCGAGTTAACAAATGCGACACCAAGGGAAAGATGTTTCCTGTATCTGAATTTAGTTAGTATTTATCTATTTAATCTTTGCCCCCCTATAGGGTTATGTGATTAGACACATATTAACTTAATTCATTTATACAACTTGGCAAGTATTTTCCTGTCCGCAAATTATGCAATCAATTAAGGCATCTACTCATCGTTAGAAAATTACACTGCTGAAGTTCGCTTACATTTGTTGAACTTTTGGGGGTTAAAGTTCGTAGGTATTTATTGAAGAATTAGAAACTTCTGCATTTTTTCAGTAAGTAGAGTTCACCGGATTTATTTGTGATCTATGTATGTTTGAATACCGGTAAATCTAATATCAAGTTTTATTTCAGAATCAAGTTCATTCTAATAAACAAGGTAGACACTTTTGTTTGTTCCAGCCAAATCTGCAGTTTGGCATAACTACCACCCTACCTAGCAAGTATCGGTAAGGATTTAAGACAGTGAATTATGTTGTAGGGGGTTACAACTTTGGATGCTTCTTTCTTCGAAGAAGGGAAGGTCTTAGTTCCTAAGAATGCCTTTCTTAAAGTTCAACTCAAATGTTCAGAGAACTCTTACCTTCTCTTTGCAATCCATCTTCAAGGACGTTGGATTTTCTTTTGTGTCGTTTTTCTACTTTAAAGTTGATATGAATTAAAACGACTAAATCCAAGTTTTCTTTCCAGCAGATTAATGTCCAAGTTGACTCTTTGACTCATCGATACCAAATTACCAGTTATTTTCGTAATATTAGCTTATGTATTGAATTGATTAGCAATTAGGTGCACAAATGGGGTTGACTAGATAGTTATTCGGTATTTTATTCATTATCGTAGATGACTACCGTGAATTTTTCAAAACATGTCTAATTTTTATGGTAGAAATTTGTACAAACGCTTATAATCGTCCATTCTTGCAAGGAAAAAGTCTAGAAGGGATCCAAACTTTCATACCTGAAATCGTCAAAGTCATTTCCTTGGCTATCAAGGTAATGAGGGGTATTGAAATGTGAACTTAAACTTATCATGCAACAATAAATGATTGTAGCTTTAGTGTATTACTGTATTATAAAAACACAAATTACAGAATTACTTGACATCCTATTAATGACTATAGGTCTTGAAAGGTGCTGTAACGAGTTCACGCTCACCGAAAACTTACCAATTGGGTGTGCAACACTATATTTAACTGAAATCAAGAACCCTGAAACACCTGATATTTATGATGAGTGTGGTTGCATATCAAGTGGTTAAACGAGTTTTCGGTGTACCACAACAAAATTCTTCATAAAGAGTTGGATATTTTGAGAGAAATGCACCTACATACCAACATTATTTATGCTAATTACTACAGTGTTTTCATAAAGATTTGTCATTATCCCAAACCATTCCTCTCTAGGCCATGTCAGATGAGGGTGTAGATTCAAATGCTTTCGTGTACTTTAGCCTATTGGCATGTCTTTTTATTCATTCTTTTATCGGTACTATAATATTATTAGAGGTTCACCTTATTTAAGGTTCTTATATACACCATTACACACTCTGTCTCATACTTCCCAAAGAAGATGAATAAAAAAAAAAAACTCGAATAAGTAATGTAGGCACAATAAAAGCAAATAGTATATACTATCCACTTGACACTTCACTGATCCTTTTAGTGAGAGAAAGAAAATTTGATTAGGAATAGATTTTAAAGAAAATCAAAGACTAAAATAGAACGTTAATGAAAAATGAAACATGACGTCAAAGACGGTAAATAAAAATAATTCGTTGAATGTTTAAATAAAAACGCGTAGCTAGCCAAGCTGGTCATCCCCGTTCCACAAAGGTTGATGCACTTTAGGAGGTCCCGGGTTTGAGTCCCTGATGAGGCAATATTGCATAATTTGACATGCATGGAAGGTAGAGTTATTTTGCCCCCTTGCAACATAATTAGCCTCCCTGTCTGCTTCGGCTCCCTGGGATGGTTCCTCATGAGGCTCGTTTGTAACACCCTGAGTTCCATACCAAAAATACCGGGTACTACATTCTTACCCCCTTAAAAGAATTTTTTTCCTCAAATTTTTCAACATGCATCCTACATTTTAAATTCAATATAATGCAAGCAGTATAGTAAACTAATTAACGATTCCATTTTAACATACACTTAATTATCACATGAGTTCCAACAAATCAAGAAAATAAGATATATAGAATTAAGCAAGTAACACCAACAATCATATCAATCATCCATCATGTGAATCAATCATAATTAAGACAATTTTTTTAAGAATTTTTTTCTTTCTTAATTTTCATAAAACCATGTAAGATCTGAAACCTAAAGCGATGTTACCAACTTGTAACAATCCGAGTTCCGGACCAAAAATATCGGGTATTACATCGCTGGTAGGCTAGCACGGCAACCTGTTCAACTATTGTAGTAGTAAGCTGTCGGAGCTCAGCTTGCTAGGCTTCCAACTAGTTTCTTGTAAAAAAAATACTTTTTATCCAATAAATAAAAATAATAATTTACAAAAATGTTTAAATTAATAATTTTTGAAATTTGGGACAACCTATCTCGCACCACTAGTATCTTAAAAGTTAATATGATTTTATAGTTTTGGATAACGATTATATTTTTGGGTACGTGATGCAATATAAATAAATATTGAGCATAACCAAGCATAAAATTAAGATGCGCCTAAACTTATACCTTAAATAGCATATCTCTCTCACCTATACCTAAAATATATATCACGGTTATTAAGGTTTGGCAATATGTTTTTTTTAATGAATAATAATAAGAGAAATATGTATCCCCCTCCCCCAAATAACCTAAGCAAAAGAATCTGATTTTTTTAGATTTTCTGAAAAGATTTTGTTACTCTACAAGATTTTTTATATATTAATATTTAAAGGAGTTTTTGCAGACTTGTAGTACTCACGTCTTTCTAGCAACCCAATACCTTTGTGAAAATTTCGGATGAATATGGAAAACCTCTTCCCTCAGAAAACAAGAAGAAGGTTTATGACAAACCTGGCCAGAAATGTTATCCTCCTAGGGAAGTATGTGGGTTTTTTTTTTTGTGAAATTTTCCGTAAAGGGGTTTCTTTGTATGTAATTTTGCTATTTCTAATGTTTTTTGAGTAATGGGATTTCTTATTTGGTATTTGCAGAGGGATGGTTCGAGAATGTTTTATGAGTCTCTCTATAGACAGATACCGGGGAGTGCGAAGGCAGAAAACTGGTATGAACTTTAATAATAATTGAGTAATGTTTTTTTATGTTTCAGTGAGAGTGTTTTCTCGCACTCTGCTTACTTATCTTAACCATTCTTACAAAAACAAATGTGTTTTTGCTGATCCGACGGCTCTAGATCGGTGTTTTTTTGTGATCGACGACCGTCATTTGCTCTTATATTCTCTATAAGAATGGAGAGACAAATCATGGTTCAGAATCCACCCATGTTTAGCTCCCACATCCAACCGCTCAGATCAGCCCGTGTTTTGCTCTCATGTTTATCCTGTTAAAAGCTGCCAGAAAAAAAACGTCATTTCCGTTTCCATTCGTAATCGTTGGCATTCAATGGAATTAAATCCCTTGGACTCACACACCAGCCGTTTTTATTCTCTGCAATCAATGGAATTAAACCCATTATAATCCCAGTTCAATTGAATAAAAACCAGACGCTTGAAGAATCTGTCGTATCGATCCTTCGTAATCCAGGTATCTTAAATTAGGTTTATTATTATTTCTAACCGTACTTCTTAGAAACAGAGTTAATTTTTTGATTTTGAATGTTTCTTTCAAAGGATTTGATTTGATTAAGTATTGATAATTCAACAACAAGTTCATGAAAGTAATGAATTAACACCATGTTTTGCAACTTAAGTCCTTATATGTACTTTGGTGATGTTGACTGTTTATGAGAAAATAAAAATTAATCCATGTTCATGAGAAATTCATTGTGGATGTATTGCAGGTAATCAACACTGATGTATGATCTTTAAGGAAGCAGTAGAGAAAAGGTAAATATCCAGGAAACTTTTATGTGTTTGCTCCACAGTATGTTTTGTAATTGCTATTGTTTTATTGTCCGCCTATTGAACTGAGATTTTTTAGGTATTTGAAAATTGAGTTTATCTAATTGCAGAAAACTATGCTCTACAAAAATGGAAATAGTGCACTTTCCTCTGTTATTTGTTCTCCAAAGGTGTAGAAATGTTTGGGAATCATTGGAGCACGAAAATCATCAGGCGAAGTAGTTTGGTTTCTTATATTTTATTTAAAATTGGAGGAAATGCTTAGTAGAAGTCTTTGCTTGAGTCGGATTTAGCTCTGAATCTAAACATTAATAGAACATGGGAGTTCTCATGTCTTTTCTTGAACCGGCCATTCTTAACTGCTTTGGAAATCTTCATGCATGTATGTGTTGTTTTGAAAGTAACCAATTATATCCTTCCAGTAGTATGTAAATTGGACTTTTGTCTCTAGATATGCCATCCATTTTCAACCAAATATTTTTCATGTTGGATCGATTCGTTTTGTTATGAAAAATCGTATTATTGTTGCAGATTTTTGTTTGTAGAGAACGTATTGAGAAAAGAGCTAGCTCAGGTGATCCCTCTCAGGTAAATCATCTAGAATCCGCAGCATCTGAATATAAGTTTATGGCAAGGACCAAACTGCTCCAAGCTTCACGATATATACTTTTTGAGTTTATGTTATATAATTGGTTCTCATTGTTACATGGATGTTTCCTTTTTGATCTTGAATTATCGGAACATCTCCTACTGTTTTTTTATTCAAGTTTTATAACAACTACCCTCTCAAACTTTCTTCATAAAAAAATTTAATCTAAATAACAACATGATTTTTTAATGATTGAAGTCAAGCGTCCCCCATTTCCGTAAAACAAATTTGAAGAGTTCAAGATACAATATAGAAATTTGTGAAAGGAAGCTGATCTGTTACGACCTCTTTGCACTATTTCTAAGTGAGTCAGAAGATGAGGAAATCTGCGGTGATGAACGGATTGAACTCTGAGATCCACAACCTTAAGCAAGGTTGTCAATTGCGTCTAGCTTGATCGTTGCTGCAACTAAATTTGATTATTCAATTTTTCATTGAGTAAAATCATCAATGCCATTTTCTCATTCATTCTGTTATTTTGTAAAAGATGGTATGACTATTGACTCATTTGTTGTTTTGCAGTGTGCTGCTATCAAAACAAACATATCTTACTTTCACAGCTAAGAAAGGATAAATAAGATGGAAAACTCTCTTTGTACTTCTGCATTTGGAGGAAGGCTGCATAAGGTTTATGATATGAAGATGCAAGCTTTATGCTTTGGCGAGCGGTCAAGCCTCCAAGGTTTGCAACTACTCTTTTGGGTCTGTATGAGTTACTTCCATAACTTTAAGATCGAAGTTATCATATAGATGTAGTACTTCTTATTCTTTTCTTTTTTCCAAAATATGTTCAGTGGCTCTAGACCAGTAAATAGTGGCATACCCAGCTTCCGACTTTGTTTTGAAATAGTCCCCAGTCCATTAAGCTGCACATTACTTTGTCATAGTGTGTTCTCCACTATTAGTAATATGAATCTATTCAATCAACTGTAAACTATCTACTTTAGATTGGCAAATTATTTGGGCCCAAAACAATCATTTTACTTTATTTTTTTGCTCTTATTTTTTTTATATTCCAATTGTTTCTTTCATGTATGAATAATTCATCTCTTACCCTCGAGCCATTGAAGGGGTGGCAATACACATATAAAGGTCGACCTTCTCATGCTGTCAATCATTTACTTAGGTTGACGAAGTGGCAAATCTTCTTAGTGTTATTTATTTGACTCATCTTATCATATGCAATCCAGTCCACGCCAACTATGGGATTCAGGTGAGTATAGTAAATCCCATATATCTCTATTGTGATAGAGAAGGTAACCAGCAACCCAAATTATGATCGGGCTGTAAATTCATTATTGTTTTTTTTTTCCCTTTGTTTCTTTTCCCTTGAAGTTTATGATTGTCATAAAGACGAGCCTTTGTCGCTGAATTTTGTTCTTACTCTAATCTATCTAATACGATGACTTATTCCATAGACCGTAGAATGGTTGTTGTCATCTCTTAAATTAGTTTTACTTTGCTTTTCGACAGAGTTGCACCTTACAGTCTCTCTTCTTCATATTTAGGGGTAAGCTATTAATGTGTTTTAAAGGATCAACTCAACTATTTAATTACGACTACCTATCTTCATGCAGGCTTAAGCACAAATTTGCAGAAATTTGCTCTACTGAGGATTAAGCAGGCTTACTTGCTTTTAAATTCTTTATCGTGTATTTTGTACCTTATGTTTCATGGATTTCAGAGATTAACCATGTACACAAATCAATTGTAGGTCAATAACACTTGGGTATACATGAAATTCTGACTAAGTCTTATCTTATTGTGATCAGTTTGAGAAACCAAGGGGTCTTGGTATTCCTATTAGAGGATTGAGGCTACGAATGGGACGGACTGTTCTCTGTGTAACTATGGAAGGCACATGTAGTTAGTGTCTGTCATGTTAAGGGGAAAAAACCAACTCAAAACACAGTCAACAATATGGTAAAAAATCTTTGTCTCATATGGTGTGTGTTTCAATGGTGTGACTAATGATTTTGAAGCTGATACATATCTGTTGCAATTTCTTTCTTCGTTCCTTAGTCTGTGGCTCTGTATCTCTATGCAAAAAAGAAAAGGAAATAAGCAATAAGGTAAACAACTTTTTGAAGCTTATTCATTACTGATGCTATAATGCTGTGTAAGTGTAAATCTTATTTTTAGTTGTTGTTACTCTTTGTATGCAGAGATGGATCCATTTGAGAGTCAATTAGCCGACATATCAATTACAAATACATTTTCAGATTCATATTTTTTTTCTGAAGAAGATTAAAAGAAGGGATAGATGTATCGGAGTTGGTTACTTGAGAGAAGAAGATGGAGAGACTTCGTATTTTCTCTTTACTTCAATTTTTATTTCTAAGTTTATTTAGATACTACTACTTGGTTTTTGCAGTTGGGTTTAGTCCCCTAAATTTTCAACTATTTTCATTGCAAAACTGTGAATGGGTCTTTACATATTTGTCCTGTCATATGCATCGATTGTTGGTTTCTATACGTTGATGATAAAATTGTTACATACTCATTAGGTTCATCCTCAACATGTTTAGTATGTCACTATTGTATTCCTGCTAAAGTAAATACATAAAAGATGCTGTCATGTTTCCAAATTTTTTTGTGTGATTGTGATCTTTATTTTGTTCCCGTATATGCTTCTTCAAAACATGCTTATTTTGCTTAATTTTAAGATCTTCCTTATCGTTGTCGCACTGAATTATATGTTGTTGTCTTTTGCGAAAAATTCAGTATACTCATTCTCTAAACTTTTCATTTTTTTTTATGTTTTTTGCAGATTTCATATGGCTCACTCTCTGTGTGAAGGTTTCATGCTCCAAATGCTCCAGGTTCATTGTCCCGTTTTCATTGTCTTGATCAACAAAAAACATGGAAGTTACAGGTACATTATGACTTCTCTGAAACTTTGGTCGTATATGCACGACAATTCGATTTTCGAGTACACTATTAGACAATGCTATATAAATTACTAGCGAGCCTTATTTCCCACATCCAGAAAACATGTTTGAATGTAAACATCTAAACTTAACCAGAAAACATGTTTGGGATGTAAACATCTAAACTTAAATGTTGATTCAATAATGACAAAATTTTATAAATTCATTCATGGTCAAAATATTCTTTTGGAAATCTTTTGGAAAACCTGAGATTACGTCACATTACTTCTACAGAATAGGCTCGGTAGACCTATTTATGTGCATAGGTTGTTTAAAATCCAAATTTGCCATCCTTTCCTGATTCAATTGTTAACTTTTTGGCATAGTTAGTCTCTACAGTACGATGTTTGAGGTGATTATTTATTTCTTATAGAGAAGATAATCGTTAACCGGGAAAGATGCAACTCTAATAGTGTTGCATATGATGGAGCCGCAAACAGTACATAATGACATGAAACCTGAGGAACGAGGTACTACCCAATGTATATATACGATGGTGTTGAGTCTATACTTAATCGTTTTTGAATTTCCTATCCTGAATACTTATTTCTGACTTCAATCATTCTTAGTTATTGCGGGTGGGAGAAATAATGGCATTCATGGCTAAAATAGAAAATTTTCTTACTATAAAGTGGTGGCAGTAGTAGCATGGGCAGCTGCTATATTGAATTTCACTCCCATTGGAAATCTTCCAGCTGAATTACTATCTGATTGAGTGGATACTTCTGCAAATAATGTAGCGCTCAACTTTTTAGCATTTTTCTTTCACTTAGCAACCTTGGTTGGTTTCAAGAATGCGATTCGCACCAATAACTGATCGACCTTGATTCCATGAGGAACTAAATATGACAATTTCTAAAGCTTTAAATCTTGGATAAAATTTTAGTCTGTAGATATTATTTTATATTGAGGTATTCTGGATTGAGCGCACAATCATGCTCAATTAGTCGGCCACATAATACTTGGAGGGGTTCATTAAGAAGACCATAGTCTACTGTAAGACAAATGGTTTGTTGTTTTTGATGCAGCCTTTTACCTTCTCCTACATTGGTGTTATTACAGCCATACCCGACGTTGAAAAGAAACCGCAATTGATAAGCTGCGTGTTTTTCTAGAACTAGACCCTTTGGCCAGTCGAGACACTTACCGGGACTCTGATTGCTGCGCTAAAATTTGGACTGCTATGAAATCTCATTGGACCCATGGATGCCAACTTACGTTATTTGCAGGAAAGCAAATGAGATTAGAATGTGTATGATTCCTGAATATAGTAAGCTGAGGAGACTACTTTTGGTTTCTTCTAATTCTTAAGCTTATATACCTTCCCTAATTGATGTTAAATTCTGTTCTAGGTTATGGTACTGAACACTTTCACATCATCTTTTTTATAATTTATTTAGTATCTTTCTTACCTTGATGACAACATCTCTCATATGTTCTTATGTGATCGGACTATTTTTTGAAGAAATCTTTTTTATTATGATTGAAGTTGGTAAAAATACTTACGAACAATCTGTTGCTTCATTTTGTGTGCATTCAGGTAATATAGGAAGTTCAAGAAATTCTGGGGATTCTGGCAAGCATGAATTAGTAAGAATACAGAAACGAGGTGAATTTTACCTTTGCATATGTAGTGACATAATCCCTAATAAAGGCTCATTCCTCAACTACCTTGAAGATGCGATAACTATTCTACCATCAGTTGTGGTGAAGAAGTGGCTTGGGCTTACGGTGGTAGTGGATATATGGTAGTTTGGGGTTTGGTTGTGGTGGTGGGAGTGGCTGCTGCTTGCTGGTGATGGTAGACTTATCGTAGTTTTGAGGTTTCATTGTAATTGATATCGATTTACATGACTCTTGCTTTTGATATCTCTTCTCATTTTGTGTTATAAAGATGTAGTTTGAGGTTGTACATACTGGATTGTTTATCCTGAGCATAATCCGTATAGGCCTCTCATGCTGAGCATGCATAATCCTTTGTTGGGATTCCAAATTTAGTCAACTACGTGAATTCTGATATTTGTGATTATGTAGGCATAAACTAAAAAACTAACAGCAGTTCCAGATGACCCTCAAAAAACAACTCCTCAGCGATAATAACTTGAATATACCCTGAAAATGGAAATGGTTCGGTGGGTCACAAACTGAACTCTGTGGGACCTAAATTAGAAATGTATACGTCTAGAATTTTTGTAAAAAAACATCTAATGGGGTGACATTGGTTTATAATAAGATTTGCACGTTTAAAAAAAAACAGTATATTACAATGATCAAGTTCCGGGCCGTTACGACCCGGGTCATATGTGCCGGGTCATATTCTAGTGTCATTTAAGCTCAAACGCAAAACTGTTTTTGCTAAGATCTATCTACTTTATTCTAAATTAAACTAACAGTCTAAATAGAAAACATAATACATCTTCATTGATAGTTTAATTATAGTAGGAAACCTTATAGGTTCCTGATATAACAATTCATGTTGGTCCTTTAGACAGTTGAATACATGTAACTGATCTTCCCATAATACTACTCACACACATAATACACATACTACTCACACACATAATACACATACTACTACTCACACGTACAACTATTGTTGGTTCGTAACATTGCAATTCCCTTCCAAGTACGACTTGTCCTCAAGGCGTTAATCCAGAATAACGCCACATAAGATCATCATACAACTCGCAAGTAACACCATCAACAAACTTCCCTTTTCAATGAATAAGAAGTTTAGTGATAGCCTTGTCAGTCTGCTTATAAAGTGCTTCAGTAGCTTATCCCACTTATAAAGTGCGTAATCAACAACATGAACATTAATAATACCCGAAATATAAAAATCAATTTGAGGCGGATGGTGTAAACAACTTTGAATAAAGATATAGGAAGAGAAGTGGGATATGATGTGTTGCACCAAAACTCAGCGCAAAGTAACCAGTGAGTTTGATAGTTACCCGTAAAATATCGAAGATACCCAATACAACGACATAATCTAATGCACTGTCGAGCAAAGTAAGCCTTCCAAAACCGACTAATAAAAATCAGATCACAATTACTTACAAGAAAAAATAGGGAGAATATAATAAGATTTGCACGTTTTAAAAAAACAGTATATTACAATGACCAAGTCCCGGGCATTTACGGCACGGGTCATATGTGCCGGGTCATATTCTAGTGTCATTTAAGCTCAAACGCAAAACTGCTTTTGCTAAGATCCATCTACTTTATTCTAAATTAAACTAACAGTCTAAATAGAAAACATAATACATCTTCATTGATAGTTTAACTATAGTAGGAAACCTTATAGGTTCTTGATATAACAATTCATGTTGGTCCTTTAGACAGTTGAATACATGTAACTGATCTTCCCATAATACTACTCACACACATAATACACATACTACTACTCGTAAGTAACACCATCAACAAACTTCCCTTTTCAATGAATAAGAAGTTTAGTGACAGCCTTGTCAGTCTGCTTATAAAGTGCTTCAGTAGCTTATCCCACTTATAAAGTGCGTAATCAACAACATGAACATTAATAATACCCGAAATATAAAAATCAATTTGAGGCGGATGGTGTAAACAACTTTGAATAAAGATATAGGAAGAGAAGTGGGATATGATGTGTTGCACCAAAACTCAGCGCAAAGTAACCAGTGAGTTTGATAGTTACCTGTAAAATATCGAAGATACCCAATACAACGACATAATCTAATGCACTGTCGAGCAAAGTAAGCCTTCCAAAACCGACTAATAAAAATCAGATCACAATTACTTATAAAACAAAAATAGGGAGAATATAAAAATCTAAAGTAAAAGTATGTCCTCGGAGGACTAATTTCACCTTGGAACAATGACTAGGAGCATGCACTTTGCTCTCATTCGCGATTGTGACGCTTATACGATGACAATTAATAGTATATATACCATATTGCATTGTTATTATGGGATGAAGAAAACAATGAGTAGAGCCATAGTCTACCAATACTTTTACTTGGTATTTGGAGATGTGTCCCAAAAGTTTCATAGTTCCAGACCCTATAGTTTTAGCGTTAGCAATCAAAGAAATTTTCACCATAGACTCATCTTTTGCATCTAGTTCATTTGTTGGTGTAAAATTTACATTGTCATTTTCCATTTCCAATAGTAACAGTTGAGGTTGTTTACATCGATGACCCGGTTTGAATTGTTCATCACAGTTAAAACATAAATAGCTGCTCAGCAATATTCAAACGACAGGCTCCCGTGGGTGGTGATTTAGGTAATGTAGAATGATTAGGAGTCCCCTTAATAGGTGGTGCAGGTAATGCAAGGGTTGGTCTGTTAGGTAATGCGTTGTCGGATTGGATAGGTGGTGAATGAGTACTACATTTTCTGGAAATTACAGATACCAACGTACCAAGAGCTTCTTCTTGTCTTTCTGCCATAACATATGCTTGATTTAATGATTTAGGAGATACAAAATTTACGCCTGCTTTGATATCTTCCTCTAGACCAAAAATAAAACAACGAATTAGAAAATTTTCCGGTAAGGCGCAACAACGATTTACAAGTCGTTCATATATGGTTTTATATTTGCAAACAGTTCCAGTTTGATATAACTCCACTAATGCACCTTCTGGATCATCATCTTCCTTAGAACTGAATTTAGAACATTAAGGATTATAAAATTCTTGCCAAGTTGGAAAGCCAATGGTTTGATTAACCATTGACACCTTGGAATGACATCCCCTATCAAGTGACCAGAAGTTAAATTTACCATATTTTCTTACGGAATTCCATTTAGAATTTTGTGTTGATCATCCATAAATACCCAACCTCTAGGGTTGTTACCATCACAATCTGGAAAATTCAGCCGAATTGAACGACCAAGAAAACCAGGAAAATTGGGTTGATCTACTTGAAACAGTGGTGGTGGTTGGGATTGATTTTTGTTATATATAGGTTACTGTGGTGGATAGTTAGTGGATGTTGTGGATGATAAATTGGATGTTGTTGTTGATGATAAAGTGGCAATTTTGGTGGGTTAATCAGTTTTTATGGTGGTGGATAAAGTGGCAGTTGTGGTTGGGGTGATATTGCAGTTCTGGCGGTTACAAATTGGGGTTTTGGGGTGGAGGTAAACTGGTGTCTGCGGTTGTGGAGGGGGGTAAGGAAGTGTTTGTGGTTGTGGAGGGATCAGGAACTGACCTAACTTTGTTTGAATAAATGGTACAATCGCTTGAAGAGAAGCCATGAAAGATTTTGGATTCATTTCATTATCATCTTGTTTGTTTACTTCCATTGTAAATGATGACTTCTCAACAGAACCAAATTGTACAGAATTCAGGTTGATCCAGGAAAGTGCTATGCGTACTATTGCTGATATCTATCTACTTTAATCAAAATTAAACTAACAATCTAAATAAAAAACGTATTACTTCTTCATTAATAGTTTAATTATAGTAAAAAATATTATATAGGTTCCTAATATAACAATCCATGTTGATCCTTTAGACAGTTGAATACATGTGACTGATATTTGTTGATGAGGCAGGATGCTTAAGCGTGGATTGTTACTAATAAATGAGGCAAAAAAAGTTTCGGAACAGTAGCGGAAACATAAGCCTATCTCAAAATCGAAAAGCACACAGAAGCAATCAACAAGTAGTAAACAAAAACAGAAGCCTGTCTCAAAATCGAAAAGCAAACAGAAGCAATCATCAAGTAAGAAACGAGAACTCGAAGATAGATCATCAGACGATGACTGCAACGATGATGATGACTTCATACCTATTAACAAAAATTTTAAGATTAAAAATAGACGAAAGAAAAAGAACTCAAAAATAGATCATCAGACGATGACGACTACGACGACGATGATGACTTCCTAGCTATCAACAAAATTATGAAGATTAACAACTGACTAAATGAGAAGCTTCTTAATCTCATCTCTTATTTTCAGTCATTTTAGAGTTTTTTTGTTTTCTTCCTAGGTTTACAAAAACAAATGTCAGAAGCTTCCGCGTTTCCGCATCATATGAACGAGATGACTTTGAGAAATCCGTCAGTAATATCTAATCCATTTATGTAGGAAAATGGTAGGTCTTACTTGTGAATTGTTACACGAGGATTTGATAAATTATTTTGCTCCATATTGCATAACATCATTAAATCAAGCATCATGCCTGCTCATCATTTTATTTGATTTTACAATTGATTGTACTGTTACTCCAACTTTGGATGTTGCTTCCTGGTGGTCATAGTTTGAAAACTAACTAGAGTTGCGCTTATTTCAAACCGTATTCACTCAACTGGTCACGTGTCACTATGTGAAATTGGTATCCTATTTTTGTACCATCATACTTCAGGTATTCTAAGGTATCTCCTGCGACAAAGTGTATCTACCGTAACAATTTTTTCCTATCAACTACTGCATCAATTGTCAATACTGCATACTTTATGACTACTTTTTTCACATGCATCAACTATTTCATATACTACCCTCTATTCTTCTTACCCCCTTTGCTACTACTTCATGAACAACAATTATGTCCCTTGTTGTTGTTCCTTGGTGTTGAATAAGCCACCAGATTAACTATTGCAGAGAGTGGGTGTTTCATCTATACTTGTTGGTTTTGTGTATGCAAACCACTAAAATAACTTGATAGGATCATTGATCCAATTATACAAATTCCGGATAAGCCATTAAATATATTTCAGTTCTCCATTCTCATCATCACCATGGAAATCGTCTACTTATGATTCTTCCCCAAATACATTAACGGTTGCATAACTTCCTTACCTTTCATTTTTTTTCCTCAATTTTCCTGACGTTGTATAGAGTGGTTATTTTTAATTTATTTGTTTTGCCTTCAAATATCTAGGGATATTAATAGTTTTAACAAGTTATGTCTCTGCAAATATACTTTCTCAAATTCTTCGGGAGTTGGCCTTGCAACAAAAGGATGTCCGAGAAACTTCTCTGACGTTCAGTGATTATGATGATCTTCGTCAACGATACTCATGAACCATCTATTTTTTATGTTGGGCTCATATTAAATATTGAAAGGTCAGTTCATGTTCTTAATAGTATTGATATTCTTCCTTATGATGTTTCATTTATGCTCTAAACCCTGTTTTACAAGACTTTGGTACTATTAACTATACTATTTGAAATGTTGTCTCGTACTCGATTATTATAAACTATTACACACATTTTTTTTCTTGTTCCTGAGCTTAATGCTTAATGTCGTCATTAAAAACATCGGTCTACAGGAATACAAAATATAAAGTAAGAAATCAACACGATTTGTGTGAGACAATCATTTGATGTAGAATCGGAATGTTTCATATTGATCATTCAATCACTTGAAAATTGCTTTGAAGCTAATAGTTTGTGTGAGTCAGCTATTGTCGTCTTCCGAGAATGTTTCAATGATTAAAATGGGAGTTTAGAACACTTAACCATGATTGGATTATAAGCACACTATGCGTACTTGAATATGTGTTGATTCAAGACCGGAACTTAGTATGCATACCCGTATGCGTACTGGTTGGTCAGGTAAAGTCCGGGAGCTAGAGGATGCGTACATGTATGCGTACTGGCGAAGTCATTTGAAGTTCGGGTACTAGATTATGCTTACCTGTACGCGTACTGGTTTCAACTGAAGTTTGGAAGTGTACGACAGTATGCGTACCCGTTTGCATACTGGCGAACACAGTCCAAGTCCGACTACTTAGGTATGCGTACCCATTTGCATACTTGAGTGGATTGTATTCTAAAATCGGTTTGTTCATTAACTAATATATTTATATAATAAGGAATGCAATCTTTTGCAAACCGTGGCTATAATGTTCATGAATTGATTCGAGTGAATCAAAATCGATTTTTCTTTAATTGTGTATTGTATACTTCTATGAGAATATAAACAATCGAACAACTCTATAACTAGTTTCATTTGAGTTACTTGAACTAGTTATGGTTAATATGAATATGGTTGATATGAAAGTGTTCATATAGCTAACTTCGGTTAACTATTGTTGAGCCAACAAGGTGTACACGTTTAGGTACGGTTACCCATATCTAAATGAACTCACTTTTCATTTGTGTGTAACAAGCTAAGTTCGATCTAACGGTTGAAAGATATTAGCTTGGGTCTAATCAGATTTTTATCTAACGGTGAATATTGAATTCTTTGTTACCAAGGTAACTTAGATTGCAAACCCTGATTTGAAGAATATATAAAGGAGAACTCTAGCACCTGGGAAACCTAATCCCCACACCTCCTGTGTGATACTAGTTGCGACTAAAGTCGATTCTCCTTTAACCTTAGGTTTTTCACGAAACCCTGTAGGTTAACGACTTGAAGACTTCATTGGGATTGTGAAGCCAGACCCAACTATTTTCTCTGTAGTTGTGTGTTCTGATCTTGTTGTTTTCTATCGTATTGAGTACTATCTTCTCTGAGATTTGATCGAGATTTATTCTCTGATAGGTAAGATAAAAAGTAGTCACAAACATCTTCGTCTCATCGTTTGTGATTCCACAATATCTTGTTTCGCTACTATACGATTGAGATTATTGTGAGGTGATTGATATTTCTAGGCTGTTCTTCGGGAATATAAGTCTGGTATATCAATTGGTTCCTGTTCACCTTGATTTATCAAAAGAAGGAACAAAACTCATAGGTATATCTGGGGGAGACAGATTTATCTATTCAATAGACTTTTCTGTGTGAGACAGATTGGTTAATCAAGTCTTCGACTTTGGGTCGTAGCAACTCTTAGTTGTGGGTGAGATCATCTAAGGGAATCAAGTGCGTAGAGTCCTGCTGGGATTCAGAGGCGTAAGGAACGCGGCTGTACCTTGATCAGTGTGAGATTGGTTAGGGCTCAACTACATTCCAGTCCGAAGTTAACTTGGAGTAGGCTAGTGTCTGTAGCGGCTTAATACAGTGTGGTATTAAAATCTGGACTAGGTCCCGAGGTTTTTCTGTATTTGCGGTTTCCTCGTTAACAAAATTTCTGGTGTCTGTGTTATTTCTTTTCCGCATTATATTTTTATATAATTGAAATATCACAAGTTGTGCGTACGTTCAATCAATTGTGAATCCGATCTTTGGGTTGTTGATTAAATTGATTGACACTTGGATATTGGTTTTTGATACCGTCCAAGTTATTTCTTATATTCAATCGGGCTCACAAATTCCTCTTTGTTTGATTGCAGATTGAATTGAGAAATAGAGATATAAATCTTGGATATACTTTTCTTAAGATTGAGTCTGACTGTCTAGTTGATTCTCTTGAAAGTATATTGGAGTTAGTCCATACAGATTGTTAAGCGAAATATTGGGTGTGGTTGTTAGACCCCCACTTTTTCAATTGGTATCAGAGCAGGCAAACATGTTTAAGACCTCATAAGTCTATGTTTGTAGCGATCTTACTCTATGGACAGAAGTGTTATCTCTATAAACGTACTGCCAGTCTTCGATGTCTTGAATTACTTATGCTGGAAAATTGCTATGCGTGCTTTTCTTCAAGCGCGTGATTTTCAATCATGGGTTTATGTTGTTAATGGCTATAATCCTCCGGTTGTTACAGAAGGAAATGTACTTGCTCCAAAGGATATCAGTGATTATGATGCTGTCGATATTCTTGCCGCAAAGAAAAATTCTGACGGATTGAATGCAATCATCCATGCCATTACCCCAGATCTTCAGCACAATGTGACTACGTGCACTCGGTCTAAAGATGCGTGGGATATCTTAGAAACCGTATTTGAAGGGAATACCTGTGAAAACAAGCTAGGCTTCAAAACCTAAATTCTGATTGGGAAAACCTTCGTATGGAAGATGAAGATTCATTTGATGAGTTTAATCACAAAGTGTCTGAAATTTTTAATGCATCATTTGCGTTGGGTAAGACTATTCCTGAAAAGGACACTGTGATGAAAATTCTCAGATCGTTGCCAGCCAAATACGATTCTAAAAAACATGTCATCGTTGAAGGAAATAACCTTGATATGCTTTCCATAAACACTCTTGTTGGAAAGTTAAAAATACTTGATCTTGATCAGAACACAGTCAGAACATCTTCGTTCAATGTTGTGACCATCACAAGCGAATCTTCTAGCTTGTCGTGGGATGATGAATGTTGTTCCAATCATGTTGATTTTGATAACTCACTGATTTCACAAAAGATCAAGGATATTGTAAAAAGAAGCAAAAGATGTGAGAAATGTCTCTCCCCGGTTAATGCTTCAAATGATTTAATACAATAAAATCATCCCAAGTTGTCAATTTCTTGCATACTTTCGATGTGTGCGATGATTTTTCATCTCTCGTAACAGAAACTTCTCCATACTCAAATTCTGATTCAGAGTTTGAGTCTGACACTGAGATCTTTGATTTCTTGGATAAGTGTGAAGAAATTCACCAAGAAAATCTCCAACTAAAGGCTTCGTTGGAGAGACTTGAATCATCACTTTAGGTGAAAAATCTTGAGATAGATTGTCTTAATGATGAATTCACCAGAACCCTATCTCTGAAGGAAAAAGAGATTAATACTCTTAAGTGTGACCTTCAAAGGTTGTCTGGAAGTTCTGACAAAATCTCAGCAATGTTGTTTGGTCATAAGCAAAACTGTGAGCACTAACAACTCTTTTGTTCCAGCTGGTTTTGGAAAAATTGATGATGAAAGTTGTGTTAAACAGGAGGCAAATATGCAAGACAATAAATCTTCCTTGATTTGTTCGTTTTGTGGAAATGCAAATCATTTCCAAAATAAGTGTTAGAAATTCAAGAGGAACAACAAAAGGATTGTCAAACTTCAAAATGACATGCAAAGAATGAATCCGGCTTTGGGAAATCAACAAGGTACTCCTGAAGACAAGAACAAAACTAAAAGATCTAGATTCAGAAGAGGTAAGAAGTCTGTTTATACAATAAACCTTGATAAGTCACTGTGTGATAAAAGATGTGAGCATTCGGCTCACTCCGTCACTATCTAACAATAGTGACGTCTGTGTCCTCATCTTTAACTTGGGAAAATGAGGATTGCATCAAGGGTGCTCAAGTTTTGTATAAATGTTAATTTCTTTTTTATATATTAAGAAAATATCTTCTTAGTTAAAATAGATAATGGATCATGAACCATAAAAGACTTTTTCAAAGCTCTTCTAGGGTTTGGTTGTCCATTGGTCTATTTATATTCATTTGTGATCAAATGCCCTTCACTTCTTTTATCTTGAAAGATACAGTTTCATGGCTCCTATAACTAGAGGTACCACAAAAAGAGATGTAGATGAAGCAGTTAATGTGTATCTCTGTGAAGGAATCAAAATCCTCAAGGAAGAAGAAGGAGAGATCCACAATTGATGAAGAAGGTTCTTCCTCTAACTGCCTCTTGTCTGTTTGTCACTTTGATAATAACTTTAGAGGTATGGTGAAGGATTTCATCAACAAAAGAAATGATTTAAAATCTCAAATCATTTCTTCTTTAGAAAAGATAGCTCACTATGAACAAATGTTGTCTCTAACAAGGAACACCTTGAGTGGACTAAAGAGAGAACTTAGTGAGTTAACTGATATTTCTGAAGATTTAGAGGAATTGAACTATCCCATTATCAATGGGTTTTTCAATAATGAGAAGGAATTTTCAGTATATGCCCTGAGAAAGCTCTACAATATCTAGGAAACTTCTTATGAGAATTTATTCTTGTGTTTAAGAAGGATAACTAGGTTTTGGAATAGCCATTATTATGAGCACACATAGCTATTGCCAACGATTTTCATCTTGCAATGTTTTTAGATTTATTTATTTAAATTCTAAAGTTTATTTGGAAGATGATTTTGCAGTATTAATCTTTATTGGTTTTATATATTGCAAAAAATTTATGGGATATGTGTGCTTGCGTCCGTGAACTATGATTGTCCCATATATGTCAAAGGTTAAGCCTATTATGTCATTATGCAAATATTGATGAAGATAGGATGAACTTTTGATTGCAAAGATTAAGTCTATTATATGTCTTTATGCAAATATTGATGAAAAATAGAATGAATCTTTGAATTTTTCGTAGTATTGGTCTTTCCCTGATCCACTTCTTTGTGAAAGTACTGTGTTGCTCCGTAAGTTCTCTTATGTTGAGCATTTCCGATTAAATTAATCATGGGTTCTCTTGTGGTTAATTTAATTGAGTTTTATGGACACAAATTCATGTTTCATGTAATTTGTTAATGTCCAAAGAAATCCTTCCTTTCTTGTAAAAGTAAGGTCGCTCTTGTTGTTCTTTCGGGAATGACATTTTATGGGGGAGAGTTCTTAATTGAACTTGTGCTTAATTGCCAAATCTTTGTGGGGAGTGCGGCTATGGAATATTGTAGGAGTTTTCTTGTATCTTTATAAACTCCTTGATGAATGCATTTAATTTCGACTATATGATTGCATCTAAACAAAGTTGATATGTTTTCTTTTAGTCATGAAGTATCTCTATGAGAATTTCATTATGATCCCACTAGTTTTCGTACCTTTGCCAATTTATATTGACAAAAGGGGGAGAATTAATATGTAGTTCACACTACAAATACATATGGTTTACGGATCATTATGTAAGGGGGAATGGTTTTCATGTGAGATGAAGTATTGACTAAGGGGGGAATGATACATATCACCATAGTATTGTTGTCTGAAAAAGTGGGGGTACAACAACCTCACCCAATATTTCGCTTAGCAATCTGTATGGACTAACTCCAATATACTTTTAAGAGAATCAACTAGACAGTCAGACTCAATCTTAATAAAAAGTATATCAAAGAGTTATATCTCAATTTCTTAATTCAATCCTTACTCCAACAAATATAAATTTGCGAGCCTGATTGAATACAAGAGAAATACCTTGAACGGTACCAAAGACCAATGTTCAAGGATCAATCAATTTCAATCAACAACCAAAGGTTGGATTTACCAATTGATCGATACAACGCACAACCTGTGATATTTCAATTATATAACAAAATATAATGCGGAAAAGAAATAACATAGACACCATAAGTTTTATTAACATGGAAACCGCAAATGCAGAAAAAACCCGGGACCTAGTCCAGATTGAACACACACTGTATTAAGACGCTACAGACACTAGCCTACTACAAACTAACTTCGGTCTGGTCTGTAGTTGAACACCAATCAATCTGACACTGATCCAAGGTACAGTTGCGCTCCTTACATCTCTGATCCCAGCAGGATACTACGCACTTGATTCCCTTAGCTTATCTCACCCACAACTAAGAGTTGCTACGACCCAAAGGCGAAGGCTTTAATAAACAAATCTGTCTCACATAGAAAAGTCTATAGGAATAGATAAATCTGTCTCCCACAAAAATACCTACGAGTTTTGTTCCGTCTTTTTATAAATCAAGGTGAACAGAAAACCAATCGATAACCCGGACTTATATTCCCGAAGAACAGCCTAGAATTATCAATCACCTCACAATATTCTTAATCGACTAGCGAAATAAGATATTGCGGAATCACAAACGATGAGACGAAGATGTTTGTGACTACTTTTCTATCTTGCCTATCGGAGAAATTAATCTCAAGCCAATCTTAAGATTATACTCAAATACGATAGAAACAGCAAGATCAGATCACGCAACTACAGAGAAAACAGTTGGGTCTGGCTTCACAATCCCAATGAAGTCTTCAAGTCGTTAACCTACAGGGTCTCGATAGAAACCTAAGGTTAAAGGAGAATCGACTCTAGCTTATACAAATAGTATCACACAGGAGGTGTGGGGATTAGGTTTCCCAGTTGCTAGAGTTCTCCTTTATATAGTCTCTAAATCAGGGTTTGCAATCTAAGTTACCTTGGTAACAAAGCATTCAATATTCACCGTTAGATGAAAACCTGATTAGATTCAAGCTAATATATTTCAACCGTTAGATCGAACTTAGCTTGTCATACACAAATGAAATGCACGTTCATTTAGGTTTGTGTAACTGTACCTAAACGTGTACACCTAGTTGGTTCAACAGTAGTTAACCAATGGTTAGCCATATGAGCAATTTCATATCAACCTTATTCATCTTCACCATAACTAGTTCAAGTGACTTAAATGAACTAGTTAGAGAGTTGTTCAATTGCTTAGATCTCATAGAAGTATACAAGACACAATCGAAAAAAAAACGATATTGATTCACTTGAATCGATTCATGAACATTATAGCCACGGTTTGCAAATATGCATTCCTTAATTTATAAATGTCTTAGTTCACGAATAAACCGTTTTTAAAAAATAACCCACTTAAGTACGCATACTTAAGTACCCGGACTGAGCTTGTTTTCAGTTCACAAACTCCAGCAGAAATTCACGGGATGTGAACTTCGGACAGTACGTGGACTTACCTCCGGTTATCCTAAACAGCAAAGTACGCATACTTTGGTTCAAGGATTTTGGACTTACACAAGTATGTGTTCACATACAATGTTTATATCCATTCAAGGTTATATATTCTAAACTCTTATTTCAATCATTGAAACATTCTTAGAGGATATTATATATAGCGGTTATTCACCCACTATTTTTCATCAAAGCGATTTTCAAGAGATTGAAACAATTAACATGACTTTCGTCACGAGTAAAGATGAACTTGGCCAAAGCGAAAGCTTACCAACACATATTTTGAGAAAAAGATAAGCGAGATAAACTCGGCTCGAAATAACAAATATGTATGATCGAAGTCTATATAACAATACGACTTTTGTCTCAAGATAGGAGATAGAGTAGATAGACTTTTGAGTGATAGATAAGTTCAAGTCTCCACATACCTTTTTGTCGATGAAGTTCCACCAGTTCCTTGAGTAGTTCTTCGTCTTTATATGATGAACGTTGTGGAGTCTAGAGCTCAACTACACTTTATATGCTAGTCCGAGACTTACCCGTATGCGTACTGGTTGGTCAGGTAAAGTCCGGGAGCTAGAGTATGCGTACCTGTACGCGTACTGGAGAAGTCAGTTGAAGTCTGGGTACTAGATTATGCGTACTTGTACGCGTACTAGTTTCAAATGAAGTTTGGAAGTGTACAACACTATGCGTACCCGTTTGCATACTGGCAAACACAGTCCAAGTCCGTCTACTTAGGTATGCGTACCCGTTTGCATACTTGAGTGGGTTGTGTTCTAAAATCGGTTTGTTCATGAACTAATATATTTATATAATAAGGAATGCAATCTTTTGCAAACCGTGGCTATAATGTTCATGAATTGATTCGAGTGAATCAAAATCGATTTTTCTTTAATTGTGTCTTGTATACTTCTATGAGAATATAAAAAATTGAACAACTCTAGAACTAGTTTCATTTGAGTCACTTGAACTAGTTATGGTTAAGATGAATATGGTTGATATGAAAGTGTTCATATAGCTAACTTCGGTTAACTATTGTTGAGCCAACAAGGTGTACACGTTTAGGTATGGTTACCCATATCTGAATGAAGTCACTTTTCATTTGTGTGTAACAAGCTAAGTTCGATCCAACGGTTGAAAGATATTAGCTTGAGCCTAATCAGGTTTTCATCTAACGGTGAATATTGAATGCTTTGTTACCAAGGTAACTTACATTGCAAACCCTGATTTGAAGACTATATAAAGGAAAACTCTAGCAACTGGGAAACCTAATCCCCACACCTCCTGTGTGATACTAGTTGTGACTAGAGTCAATTCTCCTTTAACCTTAGGTATTTCACGAAACCCTGTAGGTTAACGACTTGAAGACTTCATTGGGATTGTGAAGCCAGACCCAACTATTTTCTCTGTAGTTGCGTGTTCTGATCTTGTTGTTTTCTATCGTATTGAGTACTATCTTATCTAAGATTTGCTCGAGATTTATTCTTCGATAGGCAAGATAAAAAGTAGTCACAAATATCTTCGTCTCATCGTTTGTGACTCCACAATAACTTGTTTCGCTACTATACGATTAAGATTATTGTGAGGTGATTGATATTTCTAGGCTGTTCTCGAGAATATAAGTCCGGTATATCAATTGGTTCCTATTCACCTTGATTTATCAAAAGACGGAACAAAACGCATAGGTTTATCAAGTCTTCGACTTTGGGTCGTAGCAACTCTTAGTTGTGGGTGAAATCAGCTAAGGTAATCAAGTGCGTAGAGTCCTGCTGGGATTCAGAGGCGTAAGGAACGCGACTATACCTTGATCAGTGTGAGATTGGTTAGGGCTCAGCTACATTCCAGTCTGAAGTTAACTTGGAGTAGGCTAGTGTCTGTAGCGGCTTAATACAATGTGGTGTTCAAATCTGGACTAGGTCCCAGGGTTTTTCTGCATTTGCGGTTTCCTCGTTAACAAAATTTCTGGTGTCTGTGTTATTTCTTTTCAGCATTATATTTTTATATAATTGAAATATCACAAGTTGTGCGTAAGTTCAATCAATTGTGAATCCGACCTTTGGGTTGTTGATTAAATTGATTGACACTTGGATATTGGTTTTTGATACTTCCTAAGTTATTTCTTATATTCATTCGGGCTCGCAAATTCCTATTTGTTTGATTGTAGATTGAATTGAGAAATAGAGATATAGATCTTGGATATACTTTTCTTAAGATTGAGTCTGACTGTCTAGTTGATTCTCTTGAAAGTATATTGGAGTTAGTCCATACAGATTGCTAAGCGAAATATTGGGTGTGGTTGTTAGACCCCCGCTTTTCACATTCAACACCTATAATCGGAGGCTTATCAATTCAATATTATTCACCGATTGTGTGTGGTTTTCGAGGCATGAATAGTTTATTTTGAACGAAATAGTCGTTGGAGAATAATCCGTAGTTATATAAAGAATAAACACTTCCGATTGTTATAAATAATTTGAAAATCATAACGGTATCATCTACAAATCATTATAATTTGACAATCATAACTATATATTGTACTTCCACAATTCTATTACAATGACTTGTGATTAGCGCCACGGACGTCTTGGACGAGCCCTAAACAGATTAAATCTTTCCATCGCCTTAAGAATTCTAAAATGAGCTTCATAACGGAAGCTTGATCTTTTCCATCTCCGCCATTCCCCGAGAGATCGTGCTATAACATCATTATTGGTTTCACCCCTCAATTGATATTGATTCACAAGATAAGTTAAATGGACGAATTCTTCTACGTGTCCGTTTATTGAACCAACTCGGCAGAAATGATCAGCCACGTGACCGTTATTTGGGTTACCGGTGTGGTGCAGAATTTTTCGTGAATTCTCCCCAAATAACTCATACTCATTACACCTCGTTGCCAATGTTATTCTCCTCGTCTCGGATAGAATTGAACATAGCGCCTACATAAAGATAAATCTTATTCTATCGTGAACTCCGTAGGATTAATAAATGGTTGGGCCATTATCTTGAAGATGATTTGTTTGATGTTGGAGAGAGTTATAATGTATTTGTGTTGCATATAGGGGAATAGGATACCCTCCTTATATAGATTTGAGTTCCAACTGCTCTATTTTTTGAAAAACTAGCCGTTGAGGCGAGGTGTAACATGAGTGTACGCAACATAAGACTGATCAGCATATAAAATATCATACAATCAGAAGCATACAAAGTTACTCAATGTTCCGATTGTAGTAATCAGAAGTTTATGGAGTCCGCCATTAACTTCCGATTATTAGTTGCCCCAAATTTTGATTTTGCTAGAATCCTTTGTTTATAGAATTTTGAAATTCTCATAATCCGAAGAAAATCTAACTTGTCTATCTACCGATTACAAGTTGCCCCAGATTCAATCTTTGCCAAAATTCATAGGTTTTGAGGGTAAAGAGACTACCATAATCCTCATGTAGCCGAATTTTGGAACTCATATAATCGGAAGGATACAAAGTTATTTAATGCTCCGATTGTTAGTAGCCCCAAATTCAATTTTGCAAAACAGATGGAATTCGAGTTTTCTACTTTGACAATCGGTAGTCATCTTATATTGTTTATCTACCGATTATAAAAGGGCATTTAGGCATTCTCCGAATATTTAGGACATCCCATAATTTTGTCTATGGGTTGGGAATAAAAAAGTCACCCCTAATTCTTTCTTTCGGGATCACCCCTGAAAATGCCAGAGAAAGAATGTTGTCACTAATTTAGCTTGCTGCTCTGGTGTCACTAATAGTCGCAAATTCAGCCATGTTCGCTAATAGAAGCTGCTTAATTACACGTTAGTGCCATGAGTCGGTTAGAAAGAGGGAATGGATCTCGTGGGCCTCAACAGATAAAAGTTACTACTAAATGGATGTTATGTTATTACTCAAGTCCATTCTTTTTCTCTTCATACTCTCTCGCTAGTCTCCACTTTTCTTCTAATCGCAGAAACCCTAATCTCTCAAAAGTCGTCTAGCTTGATTGCGAGCTCGAGCCTTCAAAAGGGTTTTTAAAGTTAATCAATTGCTTATCGAGATTTTCAATACAAATGGAGAATTCATCACAAATCTATCATGAGAAACAGAAATTGCAGTTCTGTCTATTGCATGCTCTCAACAATCTCTTCCAAGTAAGTCTATCAATAAAATCTTGATTAGGGTTTAATTTTTCTATTCATCATATTTCGAACTTTCCAATTTTTGATGTTATTTTGATATATAAAATTAGGAAAAGGATACATTCACTCGTGCAAACCTAAACACTGTAGCGGAACAACTTGTACTTGTTGATCCAAATAGAGAAAATCAGAAATGGGTTCCTTTAATTTTCAAGCAGCATCACAATTCAATTACAGGGAATTATGATATTAATGTTCTGATTTCAGCTTTAGAACAAAAGGGGAAATCCGTAGTTTGGCACGATCGACGTAATGGTGTTTCTTCTATTGATCTTAATAAATCTGAAGATGTGTTGATGGGTATTATTCTAAATATTCCTACTGTTAAATTTAGAGGACTTTGGAAATCTAGACATTGGATCGCACTTAGAAGAATACAAGGGATTTGGTATAATTTAGACAGTGATCTTAATACACCTCATGCGTTTAGAGATGCTGACGAAGTGAAAGAATTCCTGGATTTTGTTATTGGTTGTGGCGCCGAGGTTTTGCTTGTTTTGCATGATAAAGAGTGATACGATTGTGAATGTTACAAAATTACTAGATTGTTATAACTGTTAATGTACTATATGATCGAATGGAATTGTCAAAGAAGTTAAGGAAGAACTGGCTGTTAAACAATTTGATTGTGTTTGTATGGATGTTTGTCTTTGTGTCGTGTTTTCTCGTCATTTTTGTTTCATTGCTTAAGCTTCCTGATGTATCACAACGTAAAGGAACGTTTGGGTCTCATAGAGGTTTGAGAAATAGAAAGGTGGTGAAAGAAGATGAAAGTTTGGGTGAACTTGGGGAAATGATGATTGGAATGTTGCCTGCAGATCTTGCTTTTACCGTCTTTGTTCCTTCTGTGAAAGCTTTCGCTAATGAACTGAAACTGCAAGTGAATGATAGTGTGGTTGGGTTAAAAGAGAGTGATAATACCTTTGCTATACTCTCTCGTGTTTTAGCTTTCTCAGCTGTTCCAAGGAGTCTGCTTTCTGTGAATGTACCGGTTGGAAAGGAGGTTACTTTTGATTCTATATCTGGATTCACATTATATATTTCGAGAGACTCGGATGGAAGTTTGGTTGTTAATAAAGTTAGGTCGAAACGTCTTGATCTTCGGAAAAGAGACATGGTTGTACATATTATGGATGGGGTTATCATGGATGCAGAATTTGAACAGTCAGTCCAACCTGAAAATGAAGATGAAGACTGAATTGAGCTATAATCTGCATTAGAGATGTGGGGAGTTACAGATTTAACAGAACAAATAGAAACCTAAGGAAACTTTGTGACAATCTGCTAGATGGGCATTTATCCTCCTGGCTCCAACCTGGTGGTTGCAATGTACGGTGCTTGCGATAGATCATCAATAGCTATGTCTCATAAGAAATGACGCTTTTTTCAGTATCTTCACCTGTAAACACTGAAACATTGTATCTTTTGGAAATATAAAGCCTTCATTATCTTGTCAGCTTTGTTCAAGTGATTAACTTTTGTTGCTCAACTGATCTTACATTATCCCATGTAGTTGTATGGGTGAATGAGGTGAGACTCTTGGTGAAATTTATCAAAATTAAAAATTCCTTATCCCACCCCTACCCCGTCTTCTTCGTCTTCTTCACCATCACAAACCAAGTTGACCCAACGGCCAAGTGCTTCACTATGTAATTTCATTCTGTAAACTGAATTGTTGAACTGGGAACCAGGGAAAAGCAGAGTCGTGTGTCACCCTTAAACAACACTAGCAGTAGCATGTAATCGATGGCAAAACTAATCAAGAGTTTCTTATGCCCATGTCATTTCCATAATGACTAAGGCCCAAAATGACTAAGGCATATGTGCCATGTGGGCAGTGGCGGACCAACATGGAGGAAAGGGGGTTCGATCGACCCCAACTCACCTCTTCCTTTTTGTTGTTGATATAAGAAGCGGATGCATTAAATATACAGCTCCAATAGAGCTACAACATTACAACCAGACACATCCATAATAAACAACAAGGTTCTTGAGATGCATGTCATGTAACTAACACCCGACAGGACCACAAGGACAGTTAAAAAGGACCCATGACTTGATGAACTAACCAACTGGCAATGGCATGGCATTGGCAATTAGTACATGTTTGGAGTCTTTGGACCATATACATGGAGTGGGCATGATAAATCTTCATCCCATTAACCTTAAATAAAGCATTTGGCTCATGGACAGTGTAGTCAATCTCGGTCGAGATTCCAGCGATATTCTCGGTCTCGCTAATGAGCGACTCTCACAATCTCATCGAGCAGAGATTTAAACGCGAATCTTGCCTAAGTCGCCTACTTATCATCTGAGACGAGTCATCCCCAAATTTCGGTTTTCAAATTTCTGACTTTTTTCATAAGAAAAATCATCTTTTCAAGAGCAAAGAAACAAAAGTTTGTAACAGAAACCCTAGCTACTTATACGACAACACCATCAATTGAAGCAATAGATGACGAAGATATTACATAAACACAATCAGATGTAATTAAATCTCTGCTATTCTTGTATCTAATCTTTGTTTTTTTATACGGTTTCGTTTTTTACTTTTGATTGTTAAACGAAGTTTGATTCTCGTTTTTTTTCAATGATTTCATTGTGGATTTTACCTTTTGCTGGACAAATTTAGTTATTAAAGGCTTTGATTTTTGTAATTAGATTGATATTTCTGTTGGAAAGTTTCAATTTCTATTTTGGAAGAGATGATAAAATAGGTCACTTCGATAATAATGTCGATATAGGCACTCTAAGCTACTGTATACCCACTCCGACTGTGATCTTGTATGATTTTTTTTAAATTGCATCACCACTTAGGGAAATCTAACAAAGATGAAACAAGTATTAGCTCCATGGACTAGTTTTTGGTCACTGATACAACTAGCAGTATTGTAGTCAAAGTATCCTCAAAAATATATGATATTATGACAGCTAGTTATTCAAATCTGAGACATGGGTCATCCAATTAATCTGACCAAGAGTAATCAAGATAGATTACTTAAGCTAATATACATTTACAAAAAGTTAAACCTATATTTTTTTCAATTTTTAAAAAAATGGGGTGGTTTCGTTGGATTTATACAAGCTTTACACGTATATATGTGCACATTTGTACCAAATACTTGACATACATGTATAAAGAATGGGAACAAGGACTGGAAAGTTATTCCGAGATTTTCATCGAGAATATCCCCAAGATCTCGTTGTACCCGTGTCTCACTCCCAGCTGAGACGGGCCGAGATCCGAGATTGACTACGTTGGTCATGGGTTGAAGTCTTAGCTCATAAAGAGTTAGTAACCTAATCTGATATATTTTATACAAGTTAAAACCAGGTGCATATTCAAACCTGGAAGTTATAGATCCCTAAAAAAGGGGATATTAATTACTGAGAATACCAGGGCCAATATGAGTTCACCAGGTACTAGCAGCTTTATCGAGAAATTTCCCATCTTAGTAGGAGCTTTCCAAAGAAATAACTTAGTAGCCACACTAGGAGCGCTTGGAGTGATTTTAGGTGCGGCCTATTCCCTTTGGCTATATAATCGTGCGATTTCTGAAAATTTAAAACTTGATTTCCATTCAAACCTGAAAGTTACAAATCCCTAAAAAAAGATGAATCAGTTATTGGTAAGTTCAAGTAAATATTCAATCCTGGAGGTTACAGATCGCTAGAAAAAGGGGGAATTGATTTAGATCGGGATGAACTTGGAGAGCATTTAGTCCAGATACATAGTCAAAATATATCCAGTTCAACATTCATCTGGATACAATTCCTCTATAATCTATAAATAAAGGTAGAATTCCAATCGGAAAGGTTTATAATCCTTCTCTCTCCATTGAAACCCGTGGTAACTCTATTCATTGAGGTATCGGAGTGTTATTCCCCCACCCCCCACTTTCATTCATCAATAATTCTTAAAAACCAAAGCTTTATGAAAGCTGATTTATCAAGCAGCTGGAAATTCCTCATCCATCAATAACACATCACGTGGAATACTACTGAATTATCCAGCAGTTCATATTTCATCATCATAAATCACAACTTCCATCAAGAACGCACCTCGAGGAAATCGTAGAATCAACCGACGGCTGAAATCTCATCCGCAAGTGTAAATCTCGAGGAGTGTTGCAAAAATATATTTGCTACAACAGTACACACAAAACAGACTCAACACAAAATGAGAAAGCTGTTAGTTCCTCTTATGTAAGCGCAAAAGGTGAAATCCCTTGGATTAATAAATTGCTTGATTTTTATAAATTTTAATGTTTTTATTTCCTGTTTTTATCCTTTGTCTTACTCATACATCATATATATATATATATATATATATCAAAAGGCATCTTAGGATTGGAATTTTTCTTCTAACACTCCGCTTTTATATTAGGGACGAAGGGTATACAATGTATCCACATAAAATTAAGCCAAACGGCTAAAAAAACACTCCAAGAAAGCATAATAACTAGGCCCAAGAAAAAGTCAGCTTATACAACAAGCCAAAGCAATGGCCCAAGAAGAAGAGGAGGTCGACCCAAACCTAATAAACCGATCCACATTCAACCCAAGGAAAACCTAAGGAAACTGCATCTCTACTGTCACAGTAAGATCACCGCTACACTGCATTGCCATCGATTATAGCCAAGGAAGACAACCAAGAAGTATTCACTCGACCAACTACCAAGAGAGCACCATGGTGTAAAAAAGTCACTGGGTTAAAATAAGAGAAGAAAGCATCCAATAAACACCATAAACTGTCACCAAAATAGGAGTGTCACCTACAAGGCCATCAACCCCCATTCATGAAAATTAACTGAAAAATAAATAAAATCGAAGCAAAAAAAAAAAAAAACCTTTTTTTTTTGAAAGGAAATCGAAACAATATAAATCCCATCCATCTAAAGAAACCACTATCGCCAACAAAACCTACTTCTAACACCATCGCCACCGAGCTACGTATCCTTTTATGACAATAATGCACTTATATTACATTTTATAACCTACTGTTAACACCAAGTTCTTCGACAGTGGCAGCAATGAAAGTAGAAACAACACCAACAACAACTTCAACAATAGCAGCAACAAAAACAGTTCCAACACCAAATTCTAAGACTCAGGCACTGACTAAAACCTATTTAGGCCGTTCTAGACCGATTCATACTGCTTCTGATCACTGCAGACCAATTCAGATCCAATTTGTTACTTCTTGCTACTTTAATTTAGTTTTAGTTTGTTACTTTAGTTACCTGTTTTTGGGAAATCTAGAGAAATGAATGGATCATTTGTTGATCCTAACTTCACTGCCTTCTGCACTGTTGTTAAACTGTTTGGTGTTGTCTTCTACAATCCAAACATGGCCACTTAACTTAGTTATGAAAAATCCTGAGAAGTGGATGGATCATTTATTGATCCTAACCTCTCTGCCTTGTGCAATGATGTTAAATTTCATAGTGTTCTCTTTTACAACCCCAAACATGGCCGTTTAACTCAGTTATGAAAACCTTGGGAAGTGAATGGATTTTTTATTGATCCTAACATCCTTTCCTTGTGCAGTATTGTGGAATTGTTTGGTTTTGTTTCCAACAATCCAAACATGGCCATTTAGCCCATTTAACCTTGTTCTGGCTAACTGGTTTTAGCATCTGAAAATGGTTGTAATAGTTGAATTATCTGGTCTGTGGAGAGTCGAAGCGTTGAATGTGATAGCTTAAATTCAGTAACTCTTGTAATGATTAATCTCAATTGTCAGTCCAGTCCTGTAACACTTATGGAAAATATTAATGCATGAGGTTTGTCTTTTTCCCGGAGAAAAATGAATTTTTCTTGGAGTTTATTAATCTTATTTTTCATGAGTACATTTGTAATTTCCGTGTCCAGAATACGTATAAAGCGACAACGAATCTACAATTTGTTGTTTCTCATACGGTTGATTCTCTGAAAATGAAAACGGTTCGTATTACTGTTCATGTTTCATAATCTTGGTTATGCCTAGTAATAGTTTTAGTGTAATCTGTTTACCCTTCTCTTACACTTCAACTGTAACTGTCTCTTTCATTTATTGCTGGCAGTTATGCCGTGTCACTTTCTGATTGGTCTGTCTATAACAGTCACACGTTGATGCTTAGCTGTCCGTCATGTCGGGTCTTGTATAAATACAATGACTGTCTGTATCTATCTGTATCTGCTTGTCATGTAATGTGTAAGACAATTGACTAGATCAATTGCAACTATTTATCAATTCAATACCTTAATGAAAATATATTCTTCTACTATGGTATCAGATAAAGTTTCGATCCTAACATCCGCAACTTATCGCCATTAATGGTGTTTCTTTAATCTTTCAGATCTCAATTTTTTTGTTTTGTTTTGTTTTGTTTCTTTTCATTTTGTTTCTTTTCTTCATCATCTTCTTCAATGGCTAATAATACTCTGTATACTTCAAGAATCTCCCAGGTTCCTTTAAACCAGATCTCCAATATTATTCAGTACAAACTTAAGGAAGACAATTTCATCACTTGGAAAAGCTTAGTTCTGCCATTACTCAAGTGCTACAAGGTATCTGGTTTCTTGGAAGGTTCTATTCCTTGTCCTCCTAAATTTCTAACTCATGATGATTTGATTCAAGGAAATATCAATTCATTGTATACTGCATGGTGTGATGATGATAATACAATCAACAATCTATGATTCAGTTGTATCTTATGTTGTTGGTGCTGAATCTACAAGAGAATTATAGAGCAATACTGAGTCTAGGTTTGCAAGAACTTCAATAACACATGTTATTCAAATTCATACGAAGTTATAAACACTAAAACTGGGATCTGGTTCCATTACTACATACCTAGGAGAAATCAAAAAAAATTAACAGATCAACTCTCAGCTTCTGGATCTGAAATTTCTGATGAAGAACTTGATGTTTTAGTTCTCAATGGAATTAGTCAAGAATATAACTCTTTCAGCACTTCAATTCGTATTCGCAATCCTCCTGTCTCGTTTGATGAGTTACATAATCTCTTGTTAAGTGAAGAAATTGTTATTGTTGAACGATCTAAATCATTGCTTTTTGAAGCTAATATCAAAGCATTTGCTGCTTTCAATCTCATCAAGCATTTCTTGCAAATTCAAGACCTGGAAGCAGTTATTCTTCTCCATTTTTATCTTATAGACCAAGAGCTAGAGGATTTTACAATTTTAATCCTTTAAATAGAGGTAATTCTGCATATTATAGAAGTAACTTTCAACTACCTGCTAGAGTTTCTACTCAAAAGACATTGACTAGAGTTTCTGTACCTCCATCAGCTCATAGTATTGCTTCTACTTCATCCACAAATCCAGAATCTTGTCAAATTTGCAACAAAAAAGGTCATCAAGCTTTAGCATGTAGACATAGACTCAATTTTTCATATCAGAATGTTAACACACCTCATAACTTGAGTGCAATGCTTGCAACTGCCAATATTTTGGGTGAGAATCCTTGGTGATGTTGATACTGCTGTTAATAATCACATTACTGCTGATTAGAGTGAGCTTTAATTTACTACTCCTTATGAAGGTTCTGAAGAGATTCATGCTGCAAATGGAGAAGGTATGAAAATAACTCATACTGGTAGTTCAATTAAACAATCTTCTAATAAATCTTTTGCTTTGAATAAATACTTCTATAGTACCCCAAAACTTCAGCAAATCTTTTATCTGTTCAAAAATTTACAAAAGACAATGATTGTTCTATTACATTTGATGGATGTGGCTTTGTTGCTAAAGATCTCTCATCTGGGAAGACCACTTTACAAGGCCAACAATGTAATGGATTGTATCCTTTTCAGTTCCTACATCCATCTTGTTCAGAAGATATCACTACTGCAACTTCATCAAATAAAGCCTTTCAAGCACTAAGTCAAGTTTCAGCTCAAGTATGGCACATGAGACTTGGGCATCCTTTATTTCAGACTTTACAACATGTCTGCAAAACTTTAAATCTCAATAATGTTTGCAATAAACCCATGTTCAGTCATGAATGTCATCTTGGTAGAAGTTACAAACTTCCATTTACTATATCTAGTCATGCTAGGACTAGACCTTTGGAATCGTTATATTTTGATCTTTGTGGTACTAGTCCTGTCACTTCCAATATTGGTTTTAGATACTATGTGAACATTGTCGATGATTTTTCCAAGTACTCATGCTAGGACTAGACCTTTAGAATTGTTACATCTTGATCTTTGGGGTCCTAGTCCTGTTACTTCTGATACTGGTTTTAGATATTATGTAAACATTGTTGATTATTTTTCCAAGTACTCATGCTAGGATTAGACCTTTATAAATTGTTACATCTTGATCTTTGGGGTCCTAGTCCTGTTACTCCCAATACTGGTTTTAGATACTATGTAAACATTGTTGATGATTTCTCCAAGTACTGTTGGATATATCCTTTATATGAAAATTCAGATTTCAAATTAGTGTTTTGTGCAATTTAAAGTTCAAGTAGAAAATTTACTTCAGTGCCATATTGTTGTTATAAGAACTGATGGGGGGG
>JAJJMB010010755.1:1295579-1338331 GCA_023531105.1 Papaver atlanticum | reverse complement strand
GAATTTCTTAATAATGAACTGGATGGTTTTTTAATCCAATTGTGGCATTGTACATGAGATATCTTGTCCTCATCATCCTGAAAAAAATGGAGTAGCAGAGTCCAAGCATAGACATTTAGTTGATGTAGGTAGGACATTCCTTATTCAATCTGGACTAGCAGATTCATTCTGGGTTGAAGCATTTCAGAGTGCAAACTATACCTTTAAGGCTTTAACAGGCTACCTACAAAATCGATTCAATTCAAATCACCTTTTGAGAAACTTTTTCATCAAGTACCAGATTACACTTTCTTAAAAGCTTTTAGTTGTCGATGATATCCTTGGTTAAGACCCTATACACCACACAAGTTGACTCCTAGAAGTGAACAATGCATTTTTATTGGATACAACATGATGTAATTTTAAATAGTGGTAAGAATGGGTTCGTTCAGATTTGTGAAGATTCGAGTTTTTTAAAATCAATAAAAATTATATACAAAAATAGTACAATTGGTGCAAGAGGTACTGGGACTAAGGATTTAATTTTTAGAGTGAAAATAACCAAGACACTAGATTCCACTATTACACATGAATAAATGATGATAAGAATTCCAAAACTCTAATTAT
Organism: Papaver atlanticum; assembly: GCA_023531105.1. Classification (NCBI taxonomy): domain Eukaryota; kingdom Viridiplantae; phylum Streptophyta; class Magnoliopsida; order Ranunculales; family Papaveraceae; genus Papaver; species Papaver atlanticum. The sequence continues at coordinate 1,337,725 of JAJJMB010010755.1, read as the reverse complement.
TTTTAAAATATCTTTTTCTTAATTCACAAATTATCAAGCATATTCTCAAACATTAATTGTATCCCTTAAGCATAGATTATCTAACCAAAGCATAACCTATCTAATTGAATCACAACTAATTAGGAAAAATTATGCAAATAATTAAAATTCTGCAAAGCAGTAATTTGAGTGAATTATAAATTGCAAAATTAGAGAAAAGTAAAATAATTACCAATTATTCATGCAACAATAGCTTCCTCCATGTCTTGGTTACGCGAGAATTAGCTCATCATTATCATGGAAATATGCTCAAAATTCATCTTTATTATTGCTCAAAAATGGTTCACAAATGATGAAATAGGAGAAAATTGACAAAAACCGGGTTTGTAACACTTCTGTTTGTTACAAACTGAGCTGTTACAGAGAACGATAAAAATGAAGTGTTGTTAACACTGTCGCATTACGACCCTCATCCTTGTGTCGCTGTCACTGTTGAAGAACGACGGTTACCTTGCGTCTAATGTTCTTCGCGTTTATCAGCAGCAGCAGCAGCAGAAAATGGAGTTTTCCTGCAACTTGATTTCTCGACTCCCTGGTTCTTCTTAGCTCCCCAAACTCTCCACACCCCTTACTTGTACCTGTAGAACTCTATTTATACTCCTAATCCTCCTTTAATCCGGCCATATCTCCCAAATAATCTTCATTTATCAATATTATTCTCCACGGCCAAAATTTCCATTTTTTGATCTTCCACGCGTTCTCAGCTGTCAAACTTCGTTATTTATCTTCTTCACGAATCTTTGTAGTGCAACACACTCGAAACTCATGCATTACATGCCTCAAACTCGTGTCAAATTCACTTGAACCCGTGAAAACTTGTGTCCACTGTTTTGGATTGAAACACGTAATTAAGCCAAATTTGATCGGAAACAACACCCATACCAGCTTTCTATAGTCATATCACGTCTACCCATTAAGTTTCAGGGATTTAATCTCACTAAATCACGTCCAAAAATCGATCGAAAATCTAACAGTGAAATGAGTTTATTTTCCCGCCAAAAAATTCTTTCAAACGATGAAGAAAGGTGAGTGCCCTGAATCCAAAACGCGGGTGCCTTTAGCAGCTCGGCTGCCTTGGGGCGCCCTTATCCATTTTCAGGGTGCCTTTAGTAATTTTGGTGGGTGCCTTTAACACTTTTTCTGGGGTGTTTCCAACATTTTTTCGGGGTTCCTCCGGTGTATTTCTGGGGTGCTTCCGGTGCATTTCTGGGGTGCCTTTAGTACTCCATCCTGGGGTGTAAAACACCACTTTACGAGCCAATTTCGTCGCAAGAGCTTATTTCTCTAAAAATACCTTCAAAGACATAAAACACCATAATAAGTACAAAAATGGGTACTAAAAATATATACAATAGAGATGAAAATAGACACATAAATGCGTCTATCACAACACAATGCACAAGGGATATATATGCTATAATATTGTTACCAAAAGGGTCTATGTTTCCAGACATGTGATCTTTCATGAATAAGAATTTCCATTAAGGTCAAAAGTTCCAACTGACATAACACCAATCTCAGTTACATCTTCAACAGATATTATCTCCGCATTTACTTCTGAAGGTATGTCCTCTACAACTCAAATTACTTATACGTCAGTAACTGATCCTTCCATTACTTCAACTATTTCTACTCCACTCAGTAGTTCTTCTAATGCACTTGGTTTATCAACTTCTACTACCAACAACCATCATATGATAACAAGCGGTAAAAATGGGATTTCTAAAAGAAAGATTTATTCCACCAAACATGTTTTATCTGCTACTCTGATTGCTAAGTCTCCTTCTACCACTCCAACTTGCTTCTCACAAGCCAACAAAATTCCCAAGTAGAGAGTTTCTATGGTCAATAAAGTAACAACTCTTAGAAATGCAGGTCCTTTGACTACTGAACCGTGCCTGTCTCTTCACATGGAGCCTGGTTGATCCAGATCCTTCTCAAAACGTTGTTGGCTGCAAATGGGTCTTTAGAATTAAGTATAATCCTAATGGAATTGTTGAAAAGTTTAAATCCAGATTGGTTGTTTTCCTCAGAAGGAGGGTCTAGATTATTCAGATATATTTAGCCATGTTGCTAAACCAATAACAATTAGAATAATTATTTCTTTGGTTATTCATTTTGGATGGGATATATCTCAACTTGATGTTAGTGATGCATTTCTGCATGGAGATCTTCGTGAAGAAGTTTATATGGTACATCCTCCAGGGTTTGTTGATCCGGAGAAGCCAAATCATGTTTATAAACTTCATAAAGCAATTTATGGTCTCAAACAAGCTCCTAGAGCCTGGTATGAGAAGCTATACAACATCTTTTTATCTTATGGTTTTCTCTCCTCCAAAGCTGATACTTCTTTGTTTATGCAAAAGGATGGAATTAGAATTACCATTATTCTGGTTTATGTAGATGATATTCTTATTACAGGGAATGACAAAGCTTACTGCAAAGAAGTTATTCACAAGTTGGGAACTCATTTTCTTCTCAAAGATTTAGGACCACTTTATTACTTCTTAGGACTTGAAGTTAAGAAGAAAAAAAGTCTGGCCTTTTTTTTTCTTAGACAAAGTATGCACTTGACTTATTGGATAAAACAGATATGTTTGGGGCTAAACCATGCTCTTCACAAGTAGATGTGAACTTCAAACTCAGTTCCTTTGATGGTCAACCACTAGCTAATCCTACTGAGTTTAGGTCCTTGGGAGGTGCACTTCAGTATTTAACTTGGACAAGGCATGAAATAATCTATGCATCCAATCAGGTACATCATATGCCAAATCATAAAGATATGCACTTCCTAGCTGCCAAGAGAATTCTGAGGTATATTAAAGGCACAATTGATTATGGTATTCTTTTTACAAAGGGTCTTTTGGTTGTTCATGGGTTCAGTGATGCTAACTGGGATGGAGATCTTGATACAAGAAGAAGCATTGGTGGCTATTGCATCTTTTTGGGGTTCAACCCTATTTCCTGGTATAGTAAAAGACATAATACAATGTCAAGAAGCTCTGCTGAGGAAGAATATAGGAGTCTTGTTTAGACTGCAGCTGAAGTGGTTTGGATTTGCAACCTACTAAAGGATCCTTATATTTTTCTACCAATTCCGCCAGTTAATCAGTGTGATAACATCAGTACTTTATCACTTTCTTTTAATCCTGTGTTTCACAGCAAGATGAAGCATCTGGCAGTTGGAAATCACTTTATAACAGAACTTGTTCAATACAAAGTTCTAGATGTTCATTATATTTCAACAGTGGCTCAGGTTGCAGCCATATTTACCAAGGGTTTAACATTGACCAAGATTCAGTTTTCTATGTGGAAAGCTGAAGGTTTTTATTCCCAAACAGTTTTCAATCTCGAGGGGAGCCAGTAACAGTTTCAGTGTAATCTGTTTACACTTCTCTTACACTTCAATCGTAACTGCCTCCTTTATTTATTATGTTGTGTCACTTTCTGATTGGTCTGTCTATAACAGTCACGCGTTGGTGCTTAGTTGTCGGGTCTTGTATAAATACAATAACTCTTTGTTTATGTCTGTATCTGTAGTATGTAAGACGATTGACTTTCTTGTATAAATACAATAACTGTCTTGTATAAATACAATAACTCTTTGTTTAGATTTTCATGTAATGTGTAAGACGATTGACTAGATCAATTGCAACTGTTTCACAATTTAATACCTTAATGAAAAGGGATATTTTGACTTTGGGTCCCAACTTTGTGACCAGTGTTTTATTTGGGTCCCAGAAAATTCAATATTAGAGTTTGGGTCCCAAGACTGTCGTTGACCGTCTTGACCGTTACGGAAAAAAAAAAAAATTTAAAATTTAAATTTAGCTAACGGTGTCAAATACAACTGACTTAAAAGAATCAGGTTCAGCCGAGTCATGCGAGTCATAACAAATAAAGCCAGTCAAATTTGAACGATTCATCTACACGCAAAAAAAATCCCTAATTTCATCATTTCAAGAACATCTACAATATGTAGAAAAAAAAAACATAACTTGGTTACTAAACGATCAAACAGATCAAAAGTCTCAAGTAAGAAATGGGTTTTTTAATTCACCTACATTAACTTTCAATTAAGTTAGTATCTTCAGTACTATAACATCAATTGAACCATCGTTCATTAATGATTCCATTACATTTTCAGGAGTAATCGATTTGATTTTCCTTGTTTGGTTTTGTTCTTTTTAGACTTCCATATGCAAACGTATCCAAATCAAATCAAAAGCTTAGAAACCAAAACCCATTTACCCAATAATTTAGGTTGAAATAAATTGAATTCCTACAAACCAATATATCAAAATTGAAGTTATATTGACTAGTAATCAAATTCATTAAGAAAACATTAGGACCATTAAAATTGAAATCCATCTGGGTTTTTTAATTTGTTATGAATAAATCGACAGTATTACTAATGGAAACATCCACTAGTATTACTAATGGAAATATCCATTTTCCTTCTATTTTTTGTTGTTTGATATGCAAATAATTCCATGGTATCGTTTCATATCCATATCTCTCTCCTTCTGCCACTATATACCTTACGGCCTCTCTTTCTGAGAGAAGCAAAGGTTTCTACAACTGAGGGGTTTATTAGAGTTAATTTGTGTTTATTCTGGTGGTGACTGGTGAACGATGGAACGGGTGAAGTTCATGAGTTTTTTTCGGGGAAAAATGAAGAAGAAATAATCTTAACCGTTGCTTTCCGAGGTAATTATTAACCATACACATGTTAGAAAAAAAGTACGATGTCTAGGTTAGTAAATAACTCAAAACTTAATATTAATTTGGTCATTTACCTATCGGTCCGCGAGTTATAACCCCAAAGGTGTCACTATCCATCCACAAAAAACCCATCAAAACAAAAGTAACACAAAAACCCCATCAAAACAAAAGTAACACAAAAACCCCAAAGAATTTGATGAAACCAATTTTGAAATTTGGGGTTTTTGTATCAATTTTTAAAAATTTGGGGTTTTGTATCAATTTTGTTTAAGATGAAGTTTTAATGGATCCCAAGTCCAACATTTGAATGGGGTTTTTGTACCACAAGTTTGGTCACCTTGGGTTTTTATGACTAGTTCTGTTTACCTATTTAAATAGATTTTGTAACTGTCAAGACGGTCAACTATGGTCCTGGGACCCAAACTCTAATATTGAACTTTCTGGAACCCAAATGCAACTCTGGTCACAAAATTGGGACCCAAAACCAAAATATCCCTAATGAAAACATATTCTTCCATAAGTGCCCATGAAGATATAACACATTTAACATGCGTAGATGATAGACCGTTAAGTTAATTATACCTCGTACGAAACGATGCTTATCACCTGTAACACTAAGAAACATGGCGTATTTTTTGAAAATCTAATAGCGCGTTTGGATACAAATCTGCTTCTGACTTCTGTTTCTCCAGAAGTCGAAGTCAGAAGCAAAATTATTTTGCTTCACAAAAAGTTAACTTTTCGACTTCCAGAAGTCGTTTTGAAATCTGACAGCCAAACTAACTTCTGGCTCTAAAATTCGAAAGGCTACTTCAGGTGTGCTATCCAAACAACCTTTAAATGAAATCGAAAACATTTTGATTGTTATTTTTCCATTATTGAGTGATTAGTGTTCGTTGCTCAACTAATTTCACATTTCTCCAGGCAGCTTCCCGGGGTAGCCTACAAACGTGTAACGTGTTCATTTCTCGTTACCGAGTGGCATTCTCTCTATGTAACCAAGTTAAAAATAGAAGAAAGGACACAATAATAGTGACCTTTTTGTTTGAAGATTGAGCAGCACTAGTTCCCAATGTTTGAGAGCAATACCTAGGAGACTAGAGTATATAATAACATGATTAAACAAACGACACAATAATATGGGACTTGTTTGAAGATCAAGTAGCATCACTAACATAGGAAACTGGAGCACAAAGACATAATTTTAATGCCAAGAACCAAAACATTTCCTCAAGTCAAGAAAAGAAGTTAAACAAGAGAATCAACCAAGAAACTCCTCGTGGATTTGTATTTTGAATGTTAGGAAGGAATGATTATCTTTAATCTTTTTGACCAAAATAAGGAGTAGTATTTTGAAGTCTTGCTCCCTAAATCGTCTATACTTGGAATACTTTCCTAGAAGTGTCTCCTTTTTCCTTCCCCACTATTCCACTTTATTTCAAGTCATTGACTAGTCCAGGCAGGAGGACAAAGCAACTTGACAAATGGTACAGTGGGTGGGGGCAAACGGGAAACACACATTAAAAGAAACGCTTGTTGGTGGTGGTACGAAAATTTAACATTGTCTCACTCGCTTTCTTGTGGTCCGGTCATTCGTAAGATGCTCGCATTGATTTCTTCAATGGCTCCACCACCACTACGTACCCACATTACACTTTCAGCAAAGACTCTCTTTTACGACATTTTCTACTTCTTTCTTTTCGTATTGTGTTTACTGGATTTTTGTCACCTAATCCTCCCATGGCTGACATCAATTTCACACCAAATCCAACCATCTTACTTAAATATATATAGATGCACTTCTAGTTTTATCATGTCACTTTGTTCAGATAAGCATTGAAGTTTTGCTCGCAGTCACAGCTAATTGTTTTTTGAGTGTGCACAAAGTTTACAGTCATGACGTGCTGAAATGCGAATGATATTAATTTCTGACAATGTGACATTCGCAAAAATGCAGGTCCGCGTGATATTCCTCAAAAGTGGTAGTGACATAAACAGAACATCCGGTGGAAATATGATGTAATTGAAAATGGCTCGACAAAATTATAGCACAACCTTGGTTTCACGGATCGGGGAACATGCCATTGGTATACAGACAAAATACTACAAAAACACGCATTTTCTCTGACGTGTTGACCAACGTCATTGACTATTAGCCCATATCTAGCTGTGCTGAAAACGAAAATGTATTTTTAAAAGACCAAATTGTACGAATTTCCGCGGTATGGAGGTGGTGGTTTTGGTATTGGGATCGACTAAATGAAACCGTTCAAAGACATACCATGGTCCATGATTGAGATTCTAGGTTTGTTGTTCCATGGGCAAGCTTAAGCAAAATCTTTGGTATGATCTGTGTAGTGCTGATGCATTTATATTGGGACGCCCGTATTGAAATTAAAGGACGCATGTCAAACTCACCCTGCGAGTATCTCAAAGTTATGGACGCATATACAACCTGCCCAGACTTATATGGGTCACAGCAATAAGCAGCAATTCTAATCGTTAGCGAGTGAAGTCATTTTTCCATTTTTTTGACTCACAAAGGCAAAGCTTATTAAAAATCAGTGCTCACTAGAAGAGCTATCAAAAGAAACAAAAAAAAAGAAATGAACATTATGCGTTCCAGACTTCCCAATTGTTTAGAACACTGCTCATAGAGATATCTTTAAAGATGCTAGTTCCTGCATACTAATTATCATCCATCTTTTCTAGAGTTTTGCATTTTCCATATTGAAAATCCTAGCATTTTTCGTAATCCACACTGCCCACTATAGGGCAAAAGTGAATATCCTAGATTCTTTTTTTTGATACTGAATTTAGAACTCATTCCTTTCATTCCCAGAGTATTTCTTAGAAAGAATACCTTGTGAATACCTTAGAAAGAATACCTTCTAAAGCATCTTTCTGATTAGCACGAGACTTTAGCTAAGGACCTCTGGGAAATCTAGAGAAAGAATACCTTGTGAAGAACATGGCGAATAGGATACATCTTGAGAGAAATTTGTATCACTATAACATGAAGAAGGGTGCAACTCTAACTGAGCACCTAGATTCATATAATAAACTTCTTGTTGAGTTGGTTAACTATGACGAGACAATCGAGGACAATGAACAAGTTTTATGTATGATAAACTCTCTTTCTGAAAGGTGTGACAAACTCAGAGATTTAGGGTCCTTCCAAAAATGCATCATTTGGAGGGACGCATTGGTTCGTGTCGTTCACTGATGACTATTTTAGGCTGTACGGGTGTACACCATGAGGCATAAGGATGAAGTCCTAGAAGTTTTTGTGAGGTGGAAAAAGGAAACTGAGACCCAAACTGGCAGAAATATCAAAGTACTATGTTCGGACAATGGTGGAGAGTACAAGAGTAATCCGTTCTTACAAGTATGTCAGGATGAGGGGATAAAGAGGCACTTCACAGTTAAAAAGACACCAAAACAGAATGGGGTAGCTGAACGCATGAATCGTACTTTGATAGAGAATGTATGATGTATGTTATCTAATGCTGGATTGGGTAAGGCATTTTAGGCTGAGGCAGTTACATATCCGTGTTTCCTCATTAATAGGTTGCCATCAGTTGCATTAGAAGGTAAGACTCCTATGAAAAAGTGGTTCGGCAAACCAGCTTATGACTATGACTCAATTCATATCTTTGGTTGCCCTGCGTGGTATCATGTTAGTGAAAACAAGCTTGATAGCTGTGCCGTGAAACAAATCTTTATGAGTATAAAAAGTGGAGAAAAGGATTCAGAATTTGGAATCCAGTTGAGAAGAAGATAGTCATGAGTAGAGATGACACATTTGATTAGATGTCTATGGTAAAGTCTTGAGTTATCGGAAGGTGGATAACAGAAGCACCAGTACTACTGATCCTTTGCAGCAGGTATACATTGATGCAACTCCACCACTTCTAGTTAAGTATGTATCTGCTAAGAATACTTCTGAAGATATGGGGTATGCAATAGAAGTGGCTACTGAAGTTCCAAACGATAGTGACGTTGTTGAGGAAGAGGAGCAAGAGTCGGTAGAAAATATAGAATCTACAGTCACGGAGACAACAGCAACCAGCAAATCGAGAAGATCAATCTGGAAACCTGGTTGGATAGATGATTATGTTGGTTATGCATTACTAGTTGTTGAAGATGGTACTCCTACTTATGAAGCTTAGTTGCAAAAGGTTATGCCCAAAGAGAAGGTATTGACTACAATGTAGTGTTCTTTCCGGTGGTAAAACACTCATCAATCCGTATTTTGTTGGCCTTGGTAGCACAATATGATTTATACCTAGCTTAGCATGATGTAAAGACGACGTTCTTACATGGTGATCTAGAAGAGGGGATCTATATGACTCATCCAAGTGGTTTCAAGGTTGTTGGAAAAGAATATTGTGTATGTAAACTGAAGAGATCGTTATACGAGCTGAAGCAATCTCCAAGAAAATGGTACAAGCGATTTGACCGGTTTATGACAGGCCAAACATACACAAGAAGTCACTATGACCATTGTGTATACTTCAAGAAGCTATGTGACGGGTCTTTCATATATTTGCTCTTGTATGTCGATGATATGCTGATTGCATCGAGTAACAAGAAAGAGATTGATAATTTGAAGCACAAGTTGTCATTTGAGTTTGAGATAAAAGATTATGGAGAAGCTAAGAAGATTCTTGATATGGAGATTCAACGTGATAGAGAGAAGGGTAAAGTTTGTATGTCTCAAAGGGCATATTTGAAGAAAGTGTTACAAAAGTTTGGTGTCCGTGAAGGAACTAAATCCGTAAGTACTCCCCTTTATCCTCATTTTAAATTGAATGCTCTCATGTCTCCCACAACTGAAGAAGAGCGACAGTTTATGGCCCAAGTCTCATATGCTGGGGTTGTTGGTAACTTGATATATGCAATGGTAAGTACAAGGCCAAACCTTTCACATGTAGTTAATTAGTATGGTATGTCGTTATATGCATTGTCCTAGCAAGAGACACTGGAAAGCCGTGAAATTGATTTTGAGGTATCTTTATGGTACAGTTGTTGTTGGCTTGGAATTTGTAAAGAATGGAAGTAACAATCAGTTGTGTGTTGGGTATGTGGATTCTGACTATGCTGGTGATTTGGACAAGAGACGTTCAACTGCATGGTATATATTTACCGTAGCAGATGCACCAGTTAGTTGGAGATCAATATTGCAGTCTATTGTAGCTCTCTCAACTACTGAAGCGGAGTATATGGCAGTGACAGAGGCCTTTAAAGAAGCTATATGGTTACAGGGTTTACTAGATAACCTAGGAGTCTTGCAAGACCAACTTCTTGTGCATTGTGATAGTCTTAGTGCAATTTACTTGGCTAAAAATCAAGTGCGTCATGCTAGAACCAAACATATAGATGTTCGATTTCACTTTGTCAGAGAAAATATTGAAGAAGAAGACATTTTACTTGTGAAGATCGATACCAAAGACAATCCAGCTGATATGTTGACTAAAGTTTTGTCTGGGATCAAGTTTCGTCATTGTTCGAAATTGATCCACAACATTCTTATTTGGTAAGAGACCATTCGGGGATAGAGGTTTTTCGGAACCTAGTGGAGGCCTTCCAGCAAGGTCATTAAACCACGGTCGGGTTTGGTTCCTATTAAGATACGTAGGCAGCTAATGATGATGCAACCGATATTGGAAGATGAAAATGATTTTATCTATTGATCGTCTCATGCAAGATGTATGATCCGAGGTGGAGAATCGGTATGATATCAATAGATTTCCTAATCTAATCCTTCTTTGTCCGACTTACCAACAAGAAATCCACTAATCTTTGAGTTCAAAAATGATCACATTTGCTTCAACCCTTCCGTTATGACATTGTATCGGCCGTTTTTCAGTCCTTGGTCTTCTCAAGACTCAAGAGGAGAGATAGTGGGGTCAGTTCATTTTCAAAAGAAAATTATTGGGTCCATGAATGAATCATGAAAAGGAAATTGATGGCAGGCAGATATAACATATTCAATGAGAGAAAGAAAGAAAGAAATGGTCTGTGAATTTTAACATTTCCTCCTCCCTCTCTTTATTATAAACAAGTCCCCCCCCCCCCTCCTCTCTATCTTTTGTTGTTTTCCTTTGGAAACTGTAGCCTGTACATAGAAAGTGAGAATCCTTGAATTAGCAACACTTTTCTTTTCTTTCTCTTCCTCTATATATTTAAGTTTCTCATTGTTCACACTCAATTCTCATTACATTTCTTTTCTCTTCTTTATTCCATTCTTCACTTCATCCTTTTCTTTTCACATAAATTATAGACCCGGCCTTCCCACTCGTCAAACAGGAAAATCTCACCAATTTCATTGTGCAAGATGTCAAGCAATGCTTCTAGTTCTAGGAGAGTGAATTTCAGTCCAGATATCAACGACAAACAAAACATATCTCTGAAATCAAATTACAGAGTAACCGGAGGTAACAGAAGAAGAACTGCCGGAATCAGTGGTTTCCGCGTACCGAAAAGCTCGTTATCATCATCTTCGTCGTCTCAGACAGGATTCTCACCGATGAATTTCTTATGCCGTTTGAGTAATAAGGTAGTAAGAGCTCTGAGGATGGTGTCATTAAGGAGACGAAGAACGTCACCTAAAGTCTCGTCTTCGTATCCTCCTTCTTCTTCTTCGTCATCTAGTACTAATCATCATTATAACAATTTGGCAAGGTCGAGATCGTATGTGAATCATCATCACGTTGATTCTCATCAGTCTGAAGCTATTGAAGATTGTATCCAGTTTATCAATTCTTCTTCTTCTTTTCAGAGGTCGAATTCTGTTTCTGCATGCTAGTTTTGGTTTTAATCTCATAGAAAAATGGATGCTATTACATGTACAAATTTTTCCTCTTATTTCGTCATGAAAAAAGAACTAGATTGTAAGTACTTTTCTTGTGACAAAAATTAGAGATGATAGTCTGAAACAAAATGAAAGATATATTATTTTGATTCTCGTTTTGGCCATTACACAGACGCGAGGTCCATTAATGATGTCTATTTATCATTTGCTTATGAAGTATGATGCGTAAATTAGTGCATAATTATGCGAACGTTGCATTGATTTTATTGATTAACATGTAACAGAAGCCAGGGAGACATCAAATTGGACGTTCTAGAATATCTGTTTTTGTTTTCTTCTTTTTTTACTGAGAAAGGGGAAAAATTTATTACGAGAGAGTCGCCGGAAGTGACAAGAATACATCAAAGAACTAAGAAACAGATTAGCAAAATCAAGTGCAGTTTATGATATCGTGAACAACATGTAATCTTCAAACGGCCATTTTAAGTCTACAACAACCGCAATTGGTTAAGCTATAGATAATAGATTTTGAGCACTGTCAAAGTAAATGTTGGCAACTCAATACACCAGATGATCGCGCATTGTGTCGTGTCCACGTGTAATTGGCTATCCGGTTATCAAAACCTAAATGGATATGACTGATATAACTATCCTGAAAGCAAATCAAGTTGTGACGCTTGTGTTACTGTAAAACTTGGGTAGGAAGTGTTTCCCGTTGTTCCTAGGCTAAAATACCTAGGTATAGATCACTGTTAACAAAGGAAAAAAAGAAAAAGTCACACCCACTTGAGTCCGCAGAAGCTAAAAATGGTTAAAGCAAACCTTGCTTGGCACTTCTAACCGACCACTACTGGCCATTGCAATCTGCCATTCATTCCCCAAAAGAAACAAAGAAATACTGTTTAGGCTTGACATTTCAAAAAGAAAAGCTAGTTGAAAGAAAGATGCACCAATGCTGTCAACTGTCATTGATATGAAAATCTTATCAAATACGGCTCCACCACAAAATAAGGTTGAATTCTCAGTGGCTCATATAAAAGGACGCAAAGGCGATTTGGACAGGAATGCCGTAACAATGTGGAAAGTAGTTGAAAGAACATCCAAGTTTAAAGATCTGAACCAACTTTGTTAATCATAAGTGTGCGGAAATGTGGTTGGTGATCAGGTAGGTATAGTAAGAAAATTATCTCTGCAAGGCACAAAAGTTTGAATTAGTATATAATGAAGTCAGCAAGTTACGAAACAACCAAGTGGAGAAACAAAAAAAGAAGCGATCCTAGTCCATCAGCATTGAACATGCCACAGTTGACTCTAAAGGAATATGCCTAACAAAACATGGAACTTTTACTGGTTCACCCAGTAGAATCCATATCAGAGATGGCTTACTAATACGCCTCAAGTGTTAAGACTAAGCAAGTCGAGTATGATGGACGAACATTCCTAAGAGCTGCCATTAGACAGAGTTACAATTCTGTGGTGGATCGGCAAGCTAGATACCGGAAGGTGCTATGAAAGTGGTAAACTATGTTTGACCTTTTACATTTGGAATCAGAAAACCATCTCTTCCTCTCTTGCCCATCTATGACTGCCTTTCGTTGGCGTTTCCTGTGCATCATATTACTTCAGTTTAATCCTGGTAATATGATGCGATGGATTCACGTCTGGATGACGATCCCATATCCTATAGTCTATCTAGAAATATCGATGCTCTGTCCATTTCTCTAGTATTATTTCCAACCCAGCTGCCCTCATAGCCCAAACACAATTTCACAACTCCCTACATCTTCTACTGTTCGTTCTGTACAACTGAAAAACATTTCACCTCCCTCCCCCCCATCAAACCTTATGAAGTAGACTCCTCCCCTACCCGTTGATTGGTTGATCTTCATCGATGCATCCTTCACGGATCATTACTGTATTGTTTTTTTCTCCTACAGAGGGACAATGTATGGACATCAAGCTTTATCTTAAGCAATTACCACAATTACCACAGGATGGAGAGTACATGATGCTATCAGACTGGAAAGTAAAAGATGCTATCTGAAACTGTCACACATTCCTCGAGTCTTATTCTTAAATCCCAGAACTAACAATGCCTTTGGGGAATACTATGGCTAAGGAAACAAGATTCTTTTCCCTTCCCAGTTTCAGTACTACTAATGCATGCGCAAGATAATGCAGTAAACCGACTCAGACAAGTACAGCATCCTATCATACTTCTGTAATAACTTTACTTTTGACACTTATTCTACCAAAAAAAGGAAGGGGAAAAAAAACAGAAGAAAATAAGTCAAATTAGTGGAAGTATATTTTACTTTTGCCATCGCAATAAAGTGAGATCAATGTTTCTTGGCGTATTTTGTGATTCAGCTTCCAATAAGTGGAATACAGGCCAAGGTGAAGTTATCAACAGTCAATTTGAACGTTTGAGAGTAACTGGTTATCAATTCAAAACAACATGAAAGGTTTAAAATGGGTCCTCTCAAGTCTAGAACGACAGCTATTGGTTATGCTATAAATTATAGTAGAATACATTACATGGTTTTGAACTAATAAGCTATAAGCTATTAAGCATTCTGAAAGGAAGTGTCTAGAAGTACAGAGAACTACCTATCAAAATTTGACAATTCCAAGAAGGAGATTACTGATCAAATATTATCGACCTCTCGGATTCCATGGCTGGAGGCTTTCTTCATTTCAAGTGCTCTTTTGTAGGGTGGGGCTATAGGGGGCTGTACTGGATCCAAACTCTGGTAAGTAGTTCCATCTGCAACAGTTGGGAGAGGGTACGAACGATCTGAATCAAATCCACTAAGGTCCCCACAAGCTAAAAATGGGATGTAAACCTTATTTGGCCCTTCCAACCAACCACTATTGCAATCTGCCATCATCCAGATAATACACTGTTCAGCTTGAATTCATTACACCAAGATATTTCAACGACAACAACAACAAAGTAGCTCAAAATCAGGATATACCAATGATGTCAGCTATCATGTACATGGAGAGCTAAACAAATAGGACTCCAGCATAACAAGGTTGAATTTTCAATAGCCCGTATAAAATGTGGTTTCCGATTTAACGGCAATTTGGACAACATTGTCATATAATAGATGGAGAATGCAGAAAGAAGACTTTTTTTTTTTTTTTTTTTTGGAATAGATAATGCAGAAAAAAGTGGAGAAAGAATCTGAACTTGGTTAGATTATCAAATATGAAAATTATGGTTAGTGGTAAGGTAAAGAAATTTACCTAGGTCATCCTCTCCAGAGGGAGTGCCCACCTTTTCCAGAAGTCGGTGTAAATCATTTGGATTAAATCCTTCCGGAGGTGAATAGTTTTCACAAACTGCGAATGCCTCTGTATTGTGGAGTACGAAAAGTTTGAGATAGTTTAGAAGCTGTTGATCCAAATCAGCAAAGCTAAATGAACTGCTCAATTAAAGAAAAACTTAGTGTTCCTTGTTGATCGACGTAGAACGAGCCACGGTTGAATGTATGGAATATCCTTAGCAAAATTTAGAACTTTTACCATTTAATTGAGTGGAGTCCACATCAGAGAATAACAACTAAATCAATATAGAAGGTTTACGCATTTGAAAAGACGACATTATTCTTAAGAACTGACTTGGGATGTAGAACACGAAGGTGAATAGGAAAAATGAAATGGGGTCATTATTCTTACCTATACTGGAATTGCGGCTGCTTTTCGGTTTTGCAAAAGTCACAACTGAGAAGAACAGTTTCAGCTGCAGAGAAAGCAACAAGAAATCTTTCATACCAATTTCAGGGGAAATAAGCATAACAATGTATGGGTGCAATTCCCTAAGATAGAATATCAGACGGATATATAACAAAAAAACAACTCACCTGGCAGTAGAGGAGACTTGTATCTTTGCCACGAAATATTTTTGCAATGAACTTTCCACCCTCTCCAAGTATATGAGCAACAATGGTTAAACCCTGCAATTATAAGTCGACGAAAAGCTTCAACAAGAATTCATTCAAAGAGCAATTTAGATTCTTGGAATTATAATTTTGCTAAGTTTAAGATGCTGGACGTCACAAATTCAAGTGACTGACATACTGTTTGCTCCCACTTAGAAACCTCTGACGGTAACAAGAAATTACAGTCAGATTATTTCGATCCAATTTCTAAATTTCAATCATTTGTTCAAGAATGGGAAGCCTTTCTACACATTCATCGGTTGGCCAAATTGAATGGTATTTATAATTCATACATAGAAGAAAATCACGATAACATTTATAAGAAGGCTTCACCTAAATAGGATTAACATATGTGCATATAGACATCACACTACTCACCGCTAATATCAGCTGTGACTGCACAAATTCATCCATATCATGAAGTCCAGTAACTGCATTCAGCATAGTGAAATGTGCACTGGTTAGGTATTAACCAAATATAATCGAATAAAACATGTTCATAACGGGTAACTATATCTAACCATCAGGAGCGCCGTCACAGACAACTAGATCAGCCTTGCATCCATCAAAATGTCTGATGACCTGTAAAAAGAATCAAAATTCAGATGAAATTGGTCAGCTGTTTCCAGACATTTCCTTCAATTAAAAAAATAAATAAACAGGTCTTCATTCCAGTTTAAAACTGAGTCACTGAATGGTTGAGTCGAGCATCTAATTTCCGTAGAAATACTCAGTCCAGCCAATGAACAGAATAGTCCAGATCTGTGTGTTTTAGTTTTAGCGCTATGAGTGTATACCCCAAGTCCTAAGTCCCAAGGATGTAAAATAATCCAGAAAGTCAGAATTGCATAATTAACATACCACTTCAGCTGTTCGAGCATTTGTGATATCGCCCTGCACTTGAATAACACCATCAATTGGAGCCATGGGCTGTAAATCAATGGCAACAATAAGAGGAAGATCACCATCCCTGCAAAATCTTAAGTGAGTGAAGTTCTGTAACAATTACAATTCAAAAATGTTGAATCACATTGATGCCAATGCAAAATCTAATTCTTTTAAGAAGACAAAAGACAGTTACAAAATAATCACTGGACTTCACCTTTTATCTGGTGAAAGCTTGGCAGGAAGATACAACTTTCGGCTAAGCACCTACACATGACAAAGACTCAGCAAGTTCTAAGGAATGTAATAATGTAAAGGCGTTGTCAATGTAAGTACCCACCGTTGAAGTGTAAAAGATAAAGACACACAACGGGGTGATACTCTCTATCTGAGCAAACAATGTATCTTTTTACAAACCCTTAACAGCTAAGGAAAAATAATTTTATGTAATGCCATTGATGTTTTTGACGAAATCAAATCATCTAGGCTAAGCTATTGACACAGTTAATAGGTATTGATAGTGAAAGATCAAACAGGTGATAATTACTCAAAATCAAATTTACCTGGCTCCAGCTACCAGGTGCTGCACAAAGATCTACTACCCGTTTTACTCCTACAGCCAAACATTAACATCAACTAACATTACAATCTAAAATTGTAGGAACTCAAAACCCAATTGTCTTCAAGTAAAGAGAAAGAAAAGGAAAAAAACCTTGAAACAGATTGAATTCTTCATCAATCTGAAGAAGCTTGAAAGCGCTTCGAGCTCTCCAACCTTCTTCTTTTGCTTTTCGATAATAGATATCCTATTTAATGTTTGTGAAAACAGAAGTATTCAGTCGAAACCGTAATTGGCAGGATAAAAGAAGAAGAAATGAACTGATAAAATCAGAATAATAGATTCAAGGAAATCGTTATTTACCCTCTTATCTCTAGAAGCTTTTCCCATGATTTTTAGCTAGCAAGTAATCCAACTGAAGCTGTGCGTCAAGTATTCTGAGTTAGGAGGTAGCCGTAGACATTAGGGTTTTACGAATCAAAAAGAAGAACAAAAGAGAGGGTTTTTGAGCAACCCAGAGAATAAAAAAGGACTGGAATTTACTTCTCTAATACAAACCACTGGTTTGCTTCTCTTTTGTGCAGGGGTGTGCATAAAATCCCGAACCGCGGATGCAACCGTCCGTAAAATTGTGAGTGAAAACCAATGCGTAAGAATCTATGGGCCGGACACGGGTGAGTTTTCAAATCCGCAAGGTTTAGCGGTTTGGTTGCGGTTGGTTTTGTAAATCCGCGGATTAACCCGCACCGTAGGTTATAACAACAAAAGATAAAGCCCAGTTAAATAAAGCCCGGCAAAACAAAGCTTATGAGCCTTCAGCCATGTATTCTGCTATTTAACCTAACAGAGTTTGCTTTGAAATGAAACGAACTGAAGTTCCCCTTCGCTCAATTTCATGTTAGTTTCAGTCCAAATATCTTTTGATTTTTTTGAATGGTGTTCATATCTACATTATGAAATTCTCCTTTCGGCTTATTAGTCCCTGAATACTGATTCTACTCCAAATCAGTTATTTTGTTTTTCATTATTATGCACGCAAGTTGTTTGATAAAATGCCTAGCATAGCATGTCCAAAAATTCCCTCACCGGTTTTGTTTGTTTACTTTTTTTCTTTTCTTTTTATCTTCTGACTAAATCCGCGGCGCATCCGGTCTGTATTACCCGCTGATCCGCGGATGTGAAATCCGCGGGTGATTGGGCCGGTCACGGTTCAATTTTCCAAATCCGCAACTTTGACGGTTTGGTTGCGGGTGACCCCTAATCCGCAACCGTCCGTCCGTTGCACACCCCTACTTTTGTGAGAATAAAAGAGACTATGTTGTAGGCATACAACCCATAGATGTGCGTCCCAAGTTGATACATAAGGTTTCCCTGTGTATGTATATAAAGGATACTATAGCTATATAATAGGGTTACACATATCAATAAGAAATCTTTCTCCTTCTCTGCCTGTTTATCTTCTTCTCCATAACCCACTGCAAAACGTTATCATGCACGAAGCTATATCGCAGAGCTAATGTTGAAATCGCTGGAATCAATCAGCTAAGTTGGATCTACTTTTTTTTTTTCTCCCCCCTGTTTTTTGATTTTGGCATACCAATATAATTGTGACTCTGTATATACATACTACCTATTAAATTTGTGGTAAAAATTGATTTGATCCCATTGTGTATATACTGATTTTGATTTGTGCGTATACTGATTTTTTTTTATTTATCTCATATCAGATCCCATTGTGTGTATACTGATTATTTGATTTGTTTGGTATCAAATCCCATAATCATTACATTTGTCTTATATAAGCGTGTTATGTGTATACAAATCCCATAATCATTACATTTAATAATAGATTTGTAATTCTTTATTGTGATTTGGGAAGTTGTTTGTCTTCTGAAGAGAGGATGTAAATCTGTTTGTCCCTCTATAGGAAAGAGGCTGTCTGTTCAAGAAAAGAGGAAGAAGAAATCAGGTCAGGTCAGGTCAGGTAGAAAAAAACTGAACCGGTCTCCAACTGATCCGGCCCAGCCCACCCGACCAGGTCCGATCCAGCCCAGCCGACCCGGTCCGGTCCAACCCAATCATCCGGTCCAGTCTGTCATGTTCCGCTGCTATCCTGTTATGTTCAGGTTTTTGGCCGTGCGCGATCAAGGCCGTTCCAGTTTTACCCATGTATGTTGGGAACCAAAGTTTGAGGTATGTAACTGTTGATGGTGGTTTTCAGTTCAGAGCTAAAATTGTAAAACCCTGTATTTAATGCGCTGTCATCCTGCAGAGGAATAAAAGCCATTTGAAAGTAATGAGTGCATAAACCTCTCCGCTCATAGATGTATTGAGCAATTCAATATATTTGTACATAAATATAAAATTCACTCAGAATGGTGCCTACAGCAGCAACCCCAAATATTCTATGAATTTTATTTTCACCGGCATTATTCACTAATGCATTGACCTGCATGGTATTTTCCTATGCTATGTTCCCAGCCGAACTCTCAATATTGGCATGACATGACGGTTAATGTTCACTCGCAGCAGAGTAACATGAATCTCCCGAAGTGTAAATATTGAGACTTGCACGAAAAACACTCACGTAGGCTACACCACTCTCTGACAAAGAGATCGACATGTCGACACACTTTTAAAGTTAGCTCGATCGACGCATTTTAAATTCCTTAAGGAAAATCTAGACTGTCCATGTCAGTCTTAAAAAACGATCACGGGCACACGATTTGGCCACGCAATTCAACCAGCCTAGCATACTCCTAGCAGAACTAGACGATCATCATGATGACCACCGGCGGGCCCACTAACATCCCAACCGGTCGTAATCCATGTAGTTCACCTGCAACACCCTCAAACATTAGGCAGTACATGGGTGATCGCGCTGTTAAAAAAGAGCTCAAACGAGCCAAGATCGACCATAACGGTCTCAAATTCATCACACCCGTCCAACTTAGCTAGCCTAGTTGGACGGTCTAGATCTTCCCTCGGAGGATCAAAAGGGTACTGGCGTGTTCACCGGCGTGTTCACCGGCGACCCAACTACATTCTTGGTCAATCGACTTGCCCACGGCAAACCAGAAAAGCGTTGAATCGTTCGCCCAAAGTAGGGTGATCGCGCGATTCTTAAAATAAAATAACGGCGTTATGCAACTGCCGCAAATCAATCGTGTCCGTCCATCTTCGCCAGCTTGGTCGAACAGCTTAGATCGGATTCTAGATGGACAACAACGTGGCACTAAGATCACCGGCCACCCCTCTTCCATGAGGCGCGATCGGCCAAGCCTCGGCTTGCTCATGTGGCCTCCGAACGATCACCCAAAAGAGGCTAGTCGCACTATTTACATAATCCAACGGCAGCCATCAACTGCCACAGATCATCTCAGCCACTCAACTTGGCTAGCCAATTTAACCGGCCCAGATTTAATCCAGATCGACCGATAGGATGTTAGAATGGCCACCAGCTACCACTCTCTCACAGGGACCGACTGGCCAACCCTTGGGATGCGCGCGTGGCTCCTACCAACTCCCTGAAAATGGCTGGTCATGCTCCTTTTAAGACATTAGGATCTGCGACTGACTCAGACGATCTTTAAAACACAATGCTTTATACGTATAAATGATGCTTCATAAATATTGATTCCACGATCAATTTTATTATTTAACCTAAGAAGCATTATGTGCTGCTTTTAGCGGCAAGTTTCACGACTTGACCCATTTACTCGAGACATCAAACATGTCACAAACTGGGGATGCTCACTGGGGTATTGGCCTGGCGGTTTACAGCGTGCGGCGTGCAACACGCCCATTACGAGAAAGTGTCAGGAAAGGACGGACGGTTAACAGTGATGAGAGTAGTGGGTGAAAGGGTGACCAGTCTTCCCTCATAATGGAAACGTGATGATCACCACCTTTTGTACAACCCCACTTCTCCACTACTTAACTGCCTCCACTTCCTACGAGATCAGGGGTGCGCTCAATGACTTGTATAAATAGGTTTTTTAACCTATTTTCGAGAACACAAGTGTTACCAACACAAGTATCCCGAAAACACCATGAACTGAAAGCTTTCATTCTGCAAGCCAGTTTTACATTCTGATACAAGTCATAAAACAGCCACACCTTCATAATTCAACATTCTGATCTCAACACCTTCTTCGCTTCCCTCCCTAAGATCAACCCTTCTCCTTCACTTTGTGACCGAATTGAATCTGGAACGACCATTTCTTGGTTTAGGCCAGAGTCTTATAGATTGATCTCTTGAACTTAAAAGTACTCATGTGCAGTACATTTATTTAGGGTTTGAATTCGTTTCTCATCAACACAACCAAATTTACCAAAAACAGCAGAATCAGTTTTTACCCCAAAACAGTAATTAATGGAACATCTCTATTGGCTTATTTATTTGTTTTGAGAACATTTTTTTTGTCTTAGATAAGTCCATATTATATAAAGGGTCAATTTCATTTTTGAATATGATATTGGTTATAGTTGAATGATGTTTTTTGTTCAATTGGTTGTACCAACTCGATTTCAATGTATTCATTTGGGGTTTAGAAGTACTTGTGAACCATTATCGCGTACTTGATATTTTCTCCCCAAATTTGAATGTTTCGTGGGATGTAATCCACTTGCTCGATTATTACAGAGTCGGCATTTTCAAAAGATACGTTGCAAATAAAATCACATGTCTCCCAATTTTTGTGGAAGAACCCACAAAAGGTGATATGAGCAAAAAAAAAAATCCATTTCTAGCGAGCCAGTATATGTTGAAGTATAACAACAAGAGAACTATCTTTAGTAATTTATTCAACCTAAAGTAAGTGGTTGACATGTGTAGTGAGATTCTCTTGGCCTATTGAGATAAAGAAATTTCTCAAAGTAAGCTAAATGTAGTAAAGTTCAAAATGGAAAAAAAAAACCGTATGAGGGTCAGACGTACCGATTCATACGCTTGTTGGCATAATGACATATGTGTATAGAGACATATGTAACATGAGACAAAGATGTACTTTTTTCTTTGGTAATAATAATACCAACACACAAGTATCAACCGAACATGGGATTAGCTAAAATGTAATTCTAGCTCCCATCGTAAATGAAAGAGTTGGAAATGCACCTGGTTATAGGTGTTGGTATATGCAATGTAATGAGTGTGTCATAGTAGCAACCAATTTCTAGAAGAGATCATGCTTCAGACATCAACTTTAATGACAAGAAGAACTTTGTCTGGCCAATTGATTATTTAATTGAACTAGATCCAATGTCTGCGTTTATGGAATGAAAAGTACATCATTCCCAAGAGACATAAATTCTCTAATACACTTGAGATATATCTGGATGAAAAATATAACATACCCCTTGAAACGTAACATATATTCACTCTAAAGTAAGTACTTGAGTTGAATCCCACTTTTGTTACGCAATAAGGCCACACCACTTATTAAATCTCTCAAGACTCAATGTCTAACTGATAATGGTTTTTCTCCCACTAATTTAAGGAATATACGTACACTAGTTGTTGAATTAATTTCTTATAATGTGACTATGATGATTGGATCATCGAGCGAAGCAATGCTCAAATTTTGTTTCCAAGATGGAATAAAGATTAAAAGTCACAAAAGCTCTATATGTACCAGAAGCTATCACCTTGTTAAATTCCAAAGAGACCCATGCAAGTGGATATCATATGGAAACTCACAATGATGAGAATGTAATTGATTGCATCTTTTATAGTCTCTAATATATTTAGAAGGAAATATATCTTAGAGAAACTAATGAGTCAATCTAGTGAAATGTAAATCATTATAGTATTTGGATTATTGAATCTATATTGACTCGACGATGAAATGTTAGGAATTGACTCATACAGGCTTCGACATAACCATAAAGGTACTTTGGTTGTGACATGATGTTTCATTTTGAAAGGAATCATACTTACATCACTGTGTTTGAGTGGACGAGACAATGGGATAAAGATTGACAGAATGCGAAGTGACGGCATATCTCTCAATAAGTGTTTTCTAAAGTACTAGATGCACAACCCCCCTTCCCATTATGCTTTTAAGTAAGAAAACATATCACTCATTTCACAAAGTCTTCAATAAAACAGAATTGAGACCATCCTAAGATGCAAATGGTAAACAATCCATATTACAAAGAAAACAAGGTGAAATTTAGAAAAATATTCATGCAGAATGCGGACCATTAAAGTGACTTATGAATCTGGTGAATGTTTTGACATCTTGGACTAGTTATAGTTCCCAAGAAATTTGCGTTTGAAAACTCCTAGCACATATTACACAATGCAAAGTGCAAAGGCTCACCACCCTTGTTAATGCTAGAGAATTTACATCAAAAGGTCTTGATGAATATTGCATGTTTAATAGGATCAATATAGAGCATCTTATACCCAATGGTCTCGCAGAGGCTACCATCAAAGGTTACAGATGGTGGCTAAGGAATAGGTTATGCGTACTAACCTACCTTTTATTGCTTTGGGGATATGCATTATTACGCGAATCTTTACTTAATTCGTTTTTAGACCCCAATATTAGTCAACCTTTTTTGCGTACCAGTTGGTAACTGGATTTAAGCCTGACATTCGTGTTCTTACACATTTTTGGTTGCATTATACATGTGCCATTACGATTCCACATCGTACTATGACGGGTTTTCAAAACTATTAAGTAGTTATGTTGGAAATGAGTTCCCAACAATTATCCGCATTTTTAAAACCTTTGGCAGGAGATCTCTTAGCGCTAGATTTACGGGTTGTCATTTTAATGAGACAGTCTTCCCGTCGTTAGAGGGAGATAAGAAAACGTATTTTCTAAGGGAATGACAGGAATTGTCGTGGTGTGTTCCCACTGTGTCTCATATTGATTCTTGTACTCCACAAATGTAAATGTGAAGTGACAAAGAATAATCGATTTTCAGAATGTACACTGATGTCGCTAAAGTGACAAGATTACACATACCATCTGTAAATATTCCTACAAGGTTAGAAATCCTCAGTATGGGGTACACAATAAACTATGGTATTGCAACTACACTTGGTGGAAGTGTAGTTGAGGCCGTGGCTCCATAAAGGAAGATGGAGAGACCACCAGGTTAGATCAATGCTCACCTAGAAAGGAAGTAGATGAGTAAGGCACAACCTAATTTGTATCATTAATGAAATCATCTCATTTGATTATCTCTGACTATGTCCATGAATCAATACTAGAGGACGCTCTGAAATTTTAAATGATTCTAGAGAACAATGAAATCCTGACGGATTATGAGAATGCACATGAGTAAATAGAAGGATCATGCGTGCACAGTGATGATATAATCCATAAATAGTTGCTCCAAAAGTAGAGCACAACGAGATCGAACCATGCTTTATTTTGATTAATTTCAAATAAATAGCATATTTGGCCGACGCAATCCAGGTAGAACTTAGTTCTTTGACAAATATACGGGTATTTGGTGTGGTAGTGCTAACCAACCTAGTATAAAGCCTGTGGGACATACATGATTAATTTGTCACAAAGCCTAATGAGAAGAAAGCAGTGTTAAAGTATAAAGACTCTCCTTGTGGCGCGAGGTTTCTCACAAATCCCTGGAATTGTTCTCTTGTAGTGGACTTTATAGTGTTCCGCTACTTAGTTAGCTTGGTAATTTAAAAAAGACTTGAAATGCAACATATGTATGTGGTTTTTACGTATCTCTGAAAGAATCAAGAGATAAAAGATATTTGCAAAAGTGCATGATGGCCTTTTGCTTCTCAAGTCGAATGACTCTAAACCACGGAGTGTGTTTGCAGTTACACTGGAACACTCACTTATTGATTTCAACAATCAGGCGGATGTGGTATACCCGTCCAAGTGACTATTTGATTGGGAAGGGATAAACAAGTACGGTTTTGTGCCATGCATATTAAATAGATATGGACATGATAAGTACTCTTAATGGAATAAGAGATCTTACAAGCTATTTAAAATCTGAATTTGAGATGAAAATCCTGGGACATCTTGATCTTATCTATGTTCTGAACTAGATGACCGAGCTTGTGGTATATTATTCCACCAGTTTGTATATATATGTCCATTGTCAGGAAACTTAACAAGGACATGCATCCTGCTAGCACTCCCATGATTAGTCGAGTTTCAAATGTACATAAATGACCAATTCATCTAAAGGAAGATGATGAAGTTGTGTCGGGAGATGAACTTTCCTTATCTAAGTATAATAGACGCATTATTGTACTTAGTGAAATGTTACATCCTCAGTGAACTTGTTAGCTAGATATATCTCAGCGCCAACGCAACGTCATTGGAATGGTATAGTGAATGTAATCATGTACTTAAAAGTAACCATTGACATAAATTTGTTTTATCCCTGCAAAGACATTAAAAGGAATGCTAATGAAAGTGCAATCCAAAAGTTGTTGATTATGAAGGAACAATAATCTCTTCTCCAACTAAAAGTACATGACTAAAGGAACTGTCTGGAACAACTCTGAACGTAATCACGGGGAGATGCCGACATCAGGGGGAGGATCCAAGGATATGATGTCGACATATTTTACTTCGAAATTGAAGCTGTGTTGTACTATTTTTCCCTTCGATCGAGAATAGTTTTTCCCAAAGGGTTTTGTTACTCGACAAGGTTTTTAGCGAGACAAAACTAAAACCATCAAGTATGTTGAACGTTGAAGACAGAAAGATCGCGTTGATATTACTGAAAATATCTGAATCAAAGAAATGAAACGCGTTATTCTCTTAAGCAACGTAACTTCCAGAATCAACAACATGGTCTTATAAACATTCAAGTCACCAAAGTAAAGTGTGATAAACTCCTTTTGACTGCATTAGACTAATGAAAATTGTCTGACATCAGGGGGAGCAACTAATGGTGTGTTGAACTATTTTCCTTCACCGAGGTTGTTTTTTCCCACAGGGTTTTGTTACTCGGCAAGGTTTTTAATGAGACAACAACAAACACCAGGAATGTAATTTTCCATCTAAGACTACTGTCTTTCCCACGAGGATTTTCTGCCTTAAGAGTTGTGAAGCAACTAGTCAACTTCAACGGAGCAAAGTGATCATCTGCAACAGATCACCTTTACTTGCATCTATCACGTTGTACTCTTTTCCTTGTCAAAGATTTAATGAGGCAACTGATTTTGGCACAAGTCATCAAGGAGAGGACGACATTTGAAGAACGACATTCGAAGCACTATATGTGAAGCACTGCATAGGAAGTTCTATTGGACCGCACAAGGGGGAGTGTTGTAGGCATACAACCCATAGATGTGCGGCCCAAGTTGATACATAGGGTTTCCCTGTGTATGTATATAAATGATACTATAGCTATGTAATAGGGTTACACATATCAATAAGAAATCTTTCTCCTTTTCAGTCTCTTTATCTTCTTCTCCATAATCCACCGCAAAAGACTGGTTCTAAATTCCCTATTTGGTGCTCACAGAGTTCCTTAAACTTAATGAGGGCCGTTTAAGGGAGAAAGTAGTACAGAAAAATCTTGGCCGTTGATTAAGTTTTTAGTCAACTGTTGACCGAAGTTTTAAGTCAACCAACGACCGATCGTTAAACAACATCGTAACCGGAATCTACCCCGTTAACATCATCGCATCCGGTGATAGACTCGGAATATTCATATGTCCCTTGAATTCTAAGGATACAATTTTTTTGAGTTGGAGCAAATTCTGAAGGAAAGTGGTACCAAGTAATCACAGATTGGGTACCGAGAGGGAAATCTGATCTGCATTTGCGAATGCAGAACTCTGGAGTTTGAATAGCTGGACTATTTAAGGAGTGAGCATAACTTCTAGAAACCGAAGTAACTTGAAACTGTAACATTCTTTGGAATCATTTCATATTACAGCACCAAGACAGAAAGGGCACCACATTAAAATGGTCTCAGAATTCTAAAAAAATGTGCAACATAAAAAGTAAACAGAGTTCTGATTCTGGAAGTTGCTGTTTAACCCATGTTGTATCAGATTTTTGAAATAATTTAACCAAACTAAGGACTGTAGAGTCTATGATCCTGCTCATAGGGCTCCTGACACAAAAGGGGGTCCAAAAATAGAACATGTAAAGTCTTAAACCCTTGTAGAAGCATGGATGTCTTGAAAAGGTTTAAATGGTTATTATACAGAAAAGAATACAAGCTTTTACCTGCAAATGAATAAAAGAATACAAGCTTTTACCTGCAAATGGTACAGAATTTCATGATTCAAAGAGAGTTTTCCCTCAATTACAAGATCAAGATAACCACGAATCTCGCGGAGACGTGCATCTAACAACTTTAGAGCTGCAAGTTTGCCCGTAACCTGTCCAGCACAGAATTTAATTATATTCATCCTGTAATTTCCTTTCCTTTCTACTACACAATAAGACTAACTTTAAAAGCTAATAATAACCATTCCGTACAAAAAATTAGATGCATTCCTGGGCTTCAAGAGCATTAATGAAATAAAATAAATTAAAAACTGAGATCCATTTGCAGAAGCAATACCTCAGTTGCAAGGGTGCTAATGGTAGTATCCTTTACATCCCTGAGCAAGTGCTCCACTCCTGTAGCCATTAAAAAAGAGAGGCAAGGAACGAGATTGAATAATAAAACCAGAACTACTTCGTATCTTTTTTCCCAAGATCCCTAACTATTGTCAGCTTACCAATTTCCTCGACTTCATGAGCAGCAATTTCTGATTGTACGTGTACAAAAACCTTCTGACTTTTCTGCGTGGCGTTCTGTTACCATTGCAAGATTAGATTATAAATCGAGCATAATCAAGCACAAAAGATTGATAGCAAAACAAAATAACTTTAACTGCTCTCCAGGGACAGAATGAGTGTGTGATTATAGCAAACATAATTTGGTTTACGATTCTTCTCTTCTAGGAGTCTTTTCTTTCTCGGTAGTAATATCATTAAAGAGAGGCTCTTGTTTGCGAGATTATTGACATGTGCAACAAAGTTTTGATGGGAAGCAACCTCTGCTGAAAGATATCATATTTTCACAACGAAGTCGAACATCTAGACTCGTGGTAAAGTCGGTTTTGGGGACACTGTTCCAAGTATTTGGCGTATAGCTGGGAGGCAGTGGCTGATGCAGGAGCAAAAATAGGTTTCTTTTCTCTACTTTACTTATCTTATTTAAGTTATGTGATCATTAATACGTCATGTGACTATCATGTGGCTTTCTTAAACTCAAAGGCTAGGATTTAGTGTATCTTTCTTTAGGATTCTTAGATAGGAAAACCTGGTATAAACAAGTTTATGAAACTCTTTTATATGCAGTTAGTTTTATTATTAAATTCTATTCAGTTGAGTTTCTGCTGACAACTATTCTTATAATCTACGTTTTGTGTAAATCGAAACTTAGGTTGTTGCACCATAGGAGGCTAACTCTAGCTTTGTGGTCCTTTTCATAAAATTATTGTTAGTCAAAAGAGCATACATATATTTCTGCTAGTTAATGTGAAGTTACTTAGCTAATTAAGATTAGTATGAGTGTTCCACATGCTTTGTATTAGGTCTTATGTATGCATAGTATAAAAAGAAAGAGAGAAGGTAATCCAAATGAAATAGAATTGTGTAGAGAGGTAGAGAGAAGCTAAGAGCCCTCACCTCCATTCAACAAATTTATTTCAAATTTCTTTATCAATTTAGTTATAAGACCAACAATTGGTACCATAGCTTAGATCTATTAGATTTGATCTTGGTGAGTGAAAAAAAATCAATTTCTACCCATTAAATAAAAAAATCAGCAACATTTAAAGTTTTCAAAATCTAGATCTAGAAAAGAAAAAACTCAATTTCTTCAATCAATCTTCAACCAAATCAATGGCAAGTAGTAGTAACTCAAGTCTATACATTCAACAACCTTCAATACCACTTTTTCATGGAGAAAATTATGATTTTTGGGCCATCAAAATGAAGACCTTGTTCATGTCACAAGATGTGTGGGATATTGTACAAAATGGGTATGATGAAATTGAAGATACATCAACTCTATAACAACCCCAAAAGGATTTACTTGAGAAGATGGAAGAAAGAAGAATTTGTGAGAAGATATTAATTTTTTTGCCGGAGAAATTTGAACCCATTGTGGCGGTTTTGGA
This sequence comes from Papaver atlanticum, assembly GCA_023531105.1. Taxonomy (NCBI): domain Eukaryota; kingdom Viridiplantae; phylum Streptophyta; class Magnoliopsida; order Ranunculales; family Papaveraceae; genus Papaver; species Papaver atlanticum. The sequence continues at coordinate 1,308,617 of JAJJMB010010755.1, read as the reverse complement.
AGAGACTAAAGATTTCTGTACATTAAAGTCACAAGAATTATGGGCTTCCTTGAAGGTGTATGAGCAAAGGTTGTCAAGACACTCCGAGAAATCGATTGAGAGTGCTTTTCAATCGAAAATGAACTTGAACTCAATGAAGAAAAATGAGTACAAGGGTGATGCTTCATCTAACTTCAAAGGAAAGGGGAAATGGAAGAAAGGAGGAGCAAACTCCAACAACTACACAAAGAGTGATTCTCAACAAGTACCAAAATGCAATTTTTGCAAGAACAATGGTCATTTGGAGAAGAATTGTTGGAACAAAGGGAAACCTCAATGTCATCATTGCAAGAAGTATGTACATTTGGAGGAGGATTGTAGATACAAAGGAGATGAACATGCCGGTAGAGCGGAAGAGAAAAAAGAAAAAGGAAAACAAAACTTGTTTTATGCTTGTCCAAGTGCCGTAGAAACTTCCAAGAGTGAAGTGTGGTTTGTGGATAGTGGTTGTACTACTCATATGTCCGGTGTGAAGAGCTTGTTTGTTAATATGGATACATCCATAATTTCTCTAGTGAAGATGGGGGATGGAATGGTTCAAGCTAACGGAAGAGGTACAATTTGTGTGCAAACTATCAATGGAGCAAAATACATTAGAGATGTGTCATATGTTCCGGATTTGGCACAAAATTTGCTTAGTGTTGGGCAACTTGTGGAGCTTGGGTACGCGATTCATTTTGAAGATGGATATTGCACCATTTATGACAAGAAACACAAGAACAAGAGACAGGTAATGAAGAGTATCAAGATGGAGAAGAATAGAATCTTTCCAATTGTATTTGTAAAAGAAAAGAATGTTGCATTGAGGATGGAAACCATTGATGAAACATGGTTATGGCATAAAGGACTTGGGCATTTGAATTTCAATAGTCTCAAGGTGCTTTCCAACAAGAACATTGTGCAAGGACTTCCACAACATATCAACCACAAGGATAGAGTATGTGAAGGTTGTGCACTTGGGAAACAACATCGCCAACCATTCCCAAAAGGTGTAGCATGGAGAGCAAAAGAACTTCTTGGGTTGGTACATACCGATGTGTGTGGACCAATGAAGACACCAACTCATGGAGGTAATAGATACTTTATCTTATTTATTGATGATTTTAGTCGTATGACTTGGGTGTACTTCATGAGGCAAAAATCCGAAGTTTTTAGCATCTTCAAGAAGTTCAAGAGCCTTGTTGAAAAGCAAAGTGGTCACTACATCAAAGTTTTGAGAAGTGATAGAGGCAAAGAATACAACAACAAAGAGTTTGATAAATTTTGTGAAGATGAAGGCTTAGAAAGGCAACTAACCGTGGTTTATACTCCTCAACAAAATGGTGTTTCCGAGAGAAAGAACCAAACCGTTATGGAGATGGCAAAGTCCATGCTTCATGAGAAGGGTATGCCTAAAGTGTTTTGGTCCGAAGCCGTCAACACCGCCGTCTACTTGATGAATAAGTGTCCAACAAAAGTCGTATGGGATAAAACTCCAATTGAAGCATAGGGTGGAAGAAAACCATCGGTAAGGAATCTCAAAGTTTTTGGTAGTGTGTGTTATTCTCAAATTCCAAAGGTGAAGAGAACAAAGATTGATGAATCAAGTGAGAAGTGTATATTCATTGGCCATAGCCTCCAATCAAAAGGTTATATGTTGTTTAGATTGAAGAACAACACAATGATCACAAGCCGTGATGTCTTGTTTGATGAAGGAGCTTCATGGAATTGGGAAGAAGGTAAAATTGAGAAGAGAACCATTATTGTTGATGAAGACCAAGAAAATTCAGCAACAAATAAAGTTGAAGAAGGTGAAGAAAATGAGGAAGAACTACCTCAAACACCTCCAAATACAAGACAAGGAGCATCTCCAAGTACTAGTGCATCAACATCACCACCAAAGAAGATGCATAGGTTGAGTGAAGTATATGAAAGATGCAACTATTGTGTGGTCGAACCGGAAAATTTTGAAGAAGCATCAAAAGAACCGGTTTGGATAAAAGCTATGGAAGAAGAAGTTTTAGTCATTGACGAAAACAATACATTGGAGAAAGTAGCAAGGCCAAGTGACAAAGAAGTTATTGGTGTGAAGTGGATCTACAAGGTCAAGTACAATGCGGATGGATCGATTCAAAGGCACAAAGCAAGGTTGGTGGCAAAAGGATATTCACAATAACCCGACATCGACTACTATGAGACTTTTGCACCGGTTGCTCGTCTTGACACCATTAGAACCGTGATTGTTATGGCTTCCCAAAAAGGTTGGTTACTTTATGAACTTGATGTCAAATCGGCATTTTTGAATGGAGAACTCTATGAAGAGGTCTATGTAGAACAACCACAAGGTTTTGTGATTGAAGGAGAAGAAGACAAAGTATAAAAGTTGAAGAAAGCCTTGTATGGACTCAAACAAGCACCAAGAGCTTGGTATAGTGAGATAGATGGATACTTCAAAAGGCAAAACTTCAACAAAAGCAAGAGTGAGCCTACACTATATGTGAAGACAAAAGGTACGTCTATTCTCATTGTTGCCTTGTATGTTGATGACCTTATCTTTACGGGAAATGATGTTCATATGATTGAACAATTCAAGAGAGAAATGATGATGAAATATGAGATGAGTGACATGGGTTTGCTCAAGTACTTCCTTGGTATTGAAGTTCACCAAAGTGAAGATGGAGTGTTCATTTCTCAAAGCAAGTATGCCGAAAAGGTGTTGAAGAAATTTGGTATGCTTGGTTGTAACCCCACATCAACACCACTTGTAGTGAATGAGAAACTCAAGAAAGATGATGGAGGAAGAAAGGTTGATGAGACTTACTATAGAAGTCTTATTGGAAACTTGTTGTATCTTACACATACAAGACCCGACATCATGTTTGCTTCAAGTATGCTTTCTAGGTTCATGAGTTCACTTAGTCATCTACATCTTGGCGCGGAAAAGAGGTTGTTGAGGTACATACAAGGAACAATGAATTTTGAAATCATGTATTCAAGAAATTTGGATGTCAAATTAGTTGGCTATTGTGATAGTGACTTGGGAGGATGTATTGATGACATGAAGAGTACATCGGGGTATGATTTTTCTCTTGGTTCGGGTATATTTACATGGGCATCGAAGAAGCAAGAAACCGTAGCTCAATCCACGGCGGAAGCGGAGTACATTTCGGCATCAATAGCTACATCTCATGTTGTATTGCTAAGAAGAATCATGGAAGACATTCAAGAAAAGCAAGAAGAAAGCACCGTAATCTTTTGTGACAACAAATCGACAATTGCTATGTCCAAAAATTCGGTTGAGCATTATAGAGCAAGGCACATCAAACTCAAGTATCACTTCATTCGAGAAGCGGTTGAAGATGGTGAGATAGAACTCAAGTATTGCAAGACGGAAGACCAATTGGCGGACATATTCACCAAGGCACTTCCCAAAGGCAAGTTTCAAAATTTTCGAGAATTACTTGGAGTAGTAGAACATCACATTAAGGAGGAGATTGTTAGTTGATGTGAAGTTACTTAGCTAATTAAATTAGTAGTAATTTAGTGAGTACACATGAGTGTTCCACATGCTTTGTATTAGGTCTTATGTATGCCTAGTATAAAAAGAAACAGAGAAAGAAAGAGAAGGTAATCCAAATGAAACAGAATTGTGTAGAGAGGTAGAGAGAAGCTAAGAGCCCTCACCTCCATTCAACAAATTTACTTCAAATTTATTTATCAATTTAGTCATAAAACAAATAATTTCAACAAAGAAACCTGGCACCATGTACCCATGTCCAAGTTAAATTTGCTTACCTCCTTGACTTCTTCAATATCATAGTAGGCTTTAGTTGGAATTCCCAATTCTTTAGGTTGCACATCAATGATTACCAAAACAGGATTTGGGACATAACTGGAATATCACGATCAAAAAACATACATTATTAAGAATCAGATATTGATCAAGGATGCATAAAACAGAGAGACGAAGACAAGAAATTGATTATATTTTCACATTAAAGAAACAAAACATCCTCAATAAAATTCTCCTCATGTGATATAGATGAATTATCTTACTCATGGAATAATGCATGAACATCAAGGTCATTTTCTCGCAGTTTTGGACCAGTGCTGTACTAACCGACAATATGTTCCTTGGCTGAAACAAAAAAAAATCAATGTGGATCAGATCTGAATACGAGTTGCCGTCCACACATGAGAGAAAGAAACAATACCATTTATTCTCTTGAACATGGAAAACATAGATTCATGGTAGTTATGATCAAGAAACCATATGCTGGGATCCCTGTCATCTTCTTCAAAGGGCACTGTAAAGTGGAACAAAATTGTTAAATGTAGAGCTAAAGTAACCAACAAAAGATAGCGTTGATAGTTTACTTTGTGTATGAAACATTACTAACAGAGAAGTAAGTAAACAACAATCTTCCAATAATTTCATATACTGTTCAATAAATCACTTTCTTAGACCTTACAAATAATTTTTTTGATCAATTCTTTTCCTCACATTGAATATTGTGCAGGAAAAATGAAAACTACCACCCAGGGAACTACGAACAATCTCATACAAGCTAGATCTGACAAAGACCCGGCTAATTACATGACTCTGAGCCACCAAGTGGACAAAAGGCAAACTAACTCAAAGTCTTTTCAATCTGGTTAAACACAATTCACTCCAAACCCCAACAGCTCCACAGATTTCATAGCACTGGTTAGCAGTCTGATACTGCAGACAGTGTAAACCCTAATTTCATTAATCAAATCTATCGAGAAGGAAACTTAACAGTTAACCCTAACTTAGTTAACAAATAACATCTACTAGCATTAATATTCCTAAACCTAAATTCAAGAAAATTAGGGCAAAAATAGAGAGAGAAAAAATCAACATAAGTTAGAATCAAACCTGCATAGCTATTGGTAACATCAACAGTTACTTTAAAAGAACCACCAAGAAGAACACCAACAACATGTTTCCTGGTGTCTTTAGCAACTCTATTGTAATTATCAACAATACTCAGAAGAACTAATGGATGCACTATCACTTTCTCAATCGGTCTCGCCGAGATCTGCTGAGTCTTAATCACATCCATTATGGAATTTCAATCGATACAAAGATCTGTTGTTTTTGTTTCGTTCAACTTATAAACCCTAATTTTTTTTTCTGGAACTCTGAACCCAAGAATTTGTTTCTTTTCCTTCCCCAAATCGACTGCACAAGAAGAAAAAGGGAAAAGAAGTGAAAAGTAACCCCTGGTACACGCAATAAAAATACAGTATATCGTAGCGCTGGGCCAGCTATTTTTTCATCATTCCTTATTTACCCCTTTCTTCTTCCATTTACTCATGAATCGATCCATTTTGGTTTTGGACCTAGAGCAAGTCCAGTCTCCAGTGGAAACTATGATATTTGTACATGGGAAAACTCAACCTTTTATTCATTTATCATGTATGTTTTTCCCCATTATGAGGAAAAAAAAAGAGTAATCGTCAAAGAAATTCAAAGGAATCAGTCAACCCACTGATTCAGCCAACACTTCAGTCAACCCAAATTGACGGACAAACGAGTTTGTCCTTCTGTGATAGAGTAAGTATGCTATTTATCTTCCAAATTAACCCCTCCACCGTAGTTAGTTATGCAACCATAATTAGCCTTTATTATAGGGTGTGGAATATGATTTGGTATACCCGAATTGAAGTTTTTCAAAAAAAAAATTCTAAACCGAGATAGCCTAGTTCCAATTGATATCTCAAAAGATAGAAAATTCGTACGAGAACATAACTGTGAACCAGTTTATTTTATGCGACATTGACGCAGCTAAGGTATGTTTATTTATAAGGAATTTAGGTTTCTGTACAACTAAAATCATTACATTCAACGTCTACATGGTTCTGTTCAACTTGTACCTGAGTATATTTTTCTAAGCTGAATTACAGACCAATTATGTCGGGACTATAATAACTTCGAAACTTTTTATTCACTACCATAATACATTCACATTTCTGGTAACGTTTTTCATCCCTTTAAACGAACCGGAGCTATCCATGCATTTATGTTCATTACAGTTAAACGAACCGGATATAAGGAAAGTTTAACCCTGAAGTATTGGAGCTAAGTACCTAATTCCTGGTGCCTTTAGCATGCAATTAATAGCTTACACAGCTTTAGCAAATTAACAACATCAAACCTTACAATAGCATTTGCTAAGACAAAATTTTCTCAAGCCAAATAATCCATTTTTTATCAAGGTACCTCACTGTTTCCGTATTTGGAATCACCCTCCACCTCCAGGTTGATATAAGTTCATCAACATTAGGTTTTTGTTCATCAATATCACTGAATATTACATGCTCCAACTCTGGATCACGTCTCTACTGAAGATAACAAATATTGACACATGAGCAAAGAGAACCAACTGTGATACATGTATTAAAATCTTACCTTATAAACTAAACCTAAAATATGTTTATACCTTCTCTAGTTTGCAGACCAGGGACAAAATTTGGATCCTTGCATGCTGAGATTGTGTAGTGCTTCTGGATATAAAGATAACTACCAGGATCGTTAACAATGCTCTCCCAAGCAGCGGTTTTGTGGCATGTAGAGCTTCAGTACCTGTCTTCCACAGCAACTTCAGCTTCACTAGCTCCTCTGATCTACAACAAGTTGAGAAATATTTTGTAGGCAATTAATAACAGCGTTGAAAAATTGTTACCGCAAAGTTCTCTAGTTTGAACATAAAGGGGCCAAAACATAGTAGCTCAAGATGATTAACATGCTCAATTCGCAAAAAAAAATAAAAAAAAATCACATGTATGGCCATATTACTAATCAATATTACTAGTCCAGACAGCAAATGACAAGAAGAAAATAAAATTGTTTTTCAGATGTTCGTATATAATAAATTGGGTACCACACAAATAAATTGGGAATGATTTTCCAATTGTCGTGTAAGTTAAAATAGGTAGCTGATACAGACAGTCGTATAAATTAAAATGGGTAGCTGCTTCAAACGGTGGGATAAAAAAGAAGGGTAATCCGGTGTTTGGAGCATATTTTAGTATGGTGTCAGTGGTCTGGTCGGTCCTCGTTAATGAATCGATTTCAGTGGAGGCCATCTTTTTGCTGTTAAGAAGAAAGAAACAATCAAATAAACGAAGCGCAGTTAAATAAGTCTACCAGATCTAAAGTTTTTTAAGCGATATAAACCACAGAATGTGATCTTCCATCCAGACGTCTCCGTTTAGAATAATCCCGAACTCCGAGAAACACCAAAACACAAACTTTTTTATCCAATCTCAAAAATACAAAACTGAAGTTAAAGCCAATATTTCCTAAATATTGAGTTCATACATCAAAAATCTAGTTTCATCAGTCTTAAACGTTCAATCATACGATAAACATCTTTGATATTAGATGTAATCTAAATCCAGTTTCATATGTTTTATTCTTAAGCTTCCAATGCATACTACAAAACCATCTTCAATCCAATTGATAATCTGAACATGACATCCCGAATGGTATAAACACAAATTCAGGTCCACCCTTCATATTTTAGCATAAAAATCTCTAAAGTTTAGTTGCTTAATTACTATTATTTTTCTACATTTATACTCTCTATCTTGGACGATTGATTTACGAATGAAGCTTAATTTTAATCTATTAAACTTAAAATCTATAATAAAATTCACAGAACCCACAATTTATTTATATAGAATAAGAAAAACCAATGGAATCAGTATCCAACCATGAATCTTTCAAAGTCTTGAATTAAACTAATATTATATCCAAAAAAAATTCTCTTCAGAAATGTTATTGAAATGCATATTCTCCATAGTGACAGTTCTGTTTGATTGTTGTTGAAAAATGTTTTGAAAATGAGCCACAATACCATCTTTGATATCTGATTCAGTAGTAGTCATTTCCCCATTTACTTTGATTGCTCAAATATAGCTTATTTTTCTTCTATCTGTGGCCAACCTGTGGAAGTATTTAGTGTCGTCATCTTGCTGCTTCATGTGATCAGCTCTAGCTCTAGCCCTCCATTTCTCAGCTTTAAGAATTGACAGCTTGCAATATTCTTTCCTTGCATTCAACCTAGTCTCCCACTGTTTTTCAGAAAGTACATTGTGTAAATTCTCCTCTGCATCTAGAGTGACAAAAATATCCTCTAGCTCCTCCATTCTTCTGTCCAAGTCACCAAATTCTTGCTTGCTCCAGGTTCTTAAGAGTTGCTTCAAAAATTGCAATTTCTTGCAAATTGTAAAACCAGCACTCCCTGTAATAGACAAAGAAGACCAAGAAGAAGTAATAAAGGAAATAAAATCAGGATGAGTAAACCAGAAATACTCGCATCTAAAAGGACCTGGACCAGTCTTCACACCATCACAGAAAAGAGCAATGGGGTTATGATCAGAACATGGTCTTGGAAGGGCTTGCTGCATTACTCTTGGAAAATATTGCTCCCAAACTGCTGAGATCAAAAATCTATCCAGTCTGCTTCTAATGCTGTTAATTTGATTATTGGTCCAAGTAAAAGTTTCACCATTCAATGGCAAGTCAAACAATTCATGTCTTGCAATGAAGTTGTTAAATTTTGTCATGCCTGCAGTAATTTCTCCAGAAGAAGACCTTTCATACAAAAATATTATTTCATTAAAGTCTCCACCTATCACCCAAGGAAAATCCCAGTAACATCTTCAAGCTCTCTCCAAAACAATCTTCTTTCCTCAGTATTATTTGCATTTGGAGCATAAATCCCAGTGAAAATCCAATTGAAATTTGTGTCATACATTTGACACAAAATTGTAATTGAATAATGTCCCACCAAAGAATCTAACACCTTAATTGTAGAAATATCCCAGCAACACAGAATACCTCCTGATCTACCTTCTGAAGAGGCATCAAGCCATCAAACATTACCAACAAATCATTACAGCTTTGTAATCTCGTTTCTTGCAAACATAAAATACTTGGTTTCCACTCTCTAGCCTTTTTTTTATTAATAATGTCTCTTCTACTGAGGTCATTCAAACCTCTAATGTTCCATGAAATAATTTTAGAATCCATGAAGAACTATAAAACCCAAGGAGAAAAAGAAGAAGCAGAAGAGTTAAGTGAGTTTACCTCCTTCTGCTTTTAAGTTTTTAATATGAGAATTCATAGTGTCTATCATGGTAGCCACATTTTATTCTTCACTTCCTTAGAAAAAGAGACCTAGTTTTGTCCCCAACTGAATCATCTGTGAAACAATATTTTCAAATTGTTTTCAAAGAGAAGGATCGACATCATTCTTCATAATAATACTCCACTTGCTTGGTGAAACAACTTGATTGTTGTTGTTGGTAACTATGTTGGTATTTTCCTCTTCAGGATCAACATGTATTACCCCGAAGCATCAATTTTTTGTAAGTAAGGAATTGAGACCACCTCCTTGAGATAATCATCCACCTCCTTTTCTGAATTGAATGAAGTATTCAATGAAATTGGAGATAGAGATGAATTTGAATCTTTTAAAAAAGAGACCGTTTGAGTGTGGGTGCCTGAATCCAAAGTATTATTTGAAGAAATAATCAAAGCTTTTTGGCTGCTATCTGTCTTGTCTGCTGCTAGTTATATATTTGTTTTTGAAGTGCCCTTATCTAAAATAGGTATTCTCTGTGCTTTCCATTTTGGTTAAACGGTAATTTGAATTCAAATTTGAAAATTCAAAAGAAAAATTGTTTCCTTGTTCAACACGCGAAGATTGCTCGCGTAAATTCTTCTTTGATAAAACCATTGACCGGGATTATTGCAGATTCGGCCACCCAAGTTGGAAAGTAGAATTATTCTCCGTGATATCCTCCTTGGTATTATTCTCTGTCATATCTTTCTATGAAGAATTCTTCTCCGACGGTACACTAAAATTCACTGAAACCCTAATCTTCTTAAAAGATTGATCAAGAACACTATTGACAATCTTGGAATAAGACACTTGAATCGGAAAAGTCTGACCTTTGAAGGAGAATAAATAGGTTGATTGTTGTTTTTCAAAGTTGAAAACTTTGATTCGAATTGCTGAAAGATCTTCCCAAGAAAGGGTTGAATGATGGACCTCAATAAGACCTCTATAATTAACGGCAATACTATTAAATTTTTCTACTCCCCACAAATTGAAAGGAACACCTTTAATATCAATCCAATGACCTTCAGATGACTGTGATGAACATGGAATGGTATTAACAGAAGACCACCAAGGATATAATCTTATAGAAGCTCCTTTGAAAGACCATAAACCTCTATCTAATATAATCTTCTTATGTTCCAATGTCGAGAAGAAAAAACCTTTTGTTTTTTCAAAAGGAAAAATATCGAAATCATTACTTAGAGAAAAACGCTATGAAATTTCCTTACCTAGTTGATCCCATGAAGTCACTGGAACAGAAAATTCAACAATAATTGCTTGATCCCATTTTGGATTACAGCTAGAAACTTTGTTGCTCCCATCTTGCATAGGAATTGAATTACACTGAGATTGCAATTCCAAACCAGGATTAACAACAGATGGAACCTTCTTTGAATAGGTAGTTTTACTCGATAAGCACTTATCGAAACCTACAGTAGTAGGGGTTTTCCTTGATAAGCACTTATCAAAACCTATCACAAATCGTTTCCATCTATTTATTCCTTTTTCAGCTGGTAAAATTGCAATATGCTTATCTTTATGTGCAGAAATAGTTATCCTGGAGAATTCCCCATACTTATTTCTGTCACGCACTACAAGCAAATGCTCTGAGTTTTTTTTTCCAAAAATCCAATGCCAAGGACCATAAAACTCTTTTGAAGATTCTTTTCTCATAATATTTTCAGCCATACAAGAGCAGATCTGCTCATTTTGAAATGAATTAAAGCCTTTGTGTTTCTGGTTTCTTCTGTGAACAAAATATCACCAGAATTTTTTGATATAACAAAAGCTTTGTACTCACATTCAATCCTAATAGCCACTTCTGCAAAAACATGATCTTTCTGATTCTTCTTCTTATGAGTAACTTCTATCCAACCTTCCTCAGATTTACTTTCATCTGCTTTATGAAATTCTTTTCCTTTGTTCTTAAAATGCAAATCCTTTGATCCCAAAATATGTTCTCCTCTGACAATAGAAACCCAATCTTTCGCTGTCTTCAAACCCTTGTTGCTGCCTTGTTCCTGCTGCTTTCCTCGATGCTCTAAACCCCTTTGCTCTCCTCTGCTGCTGCGTGAAGAAGTTCCATGTACCATTTTCGCCGCGAGAATTATGGATATTCACTCTCCTCTTTTTTAGTGATGTCTATGGTGTTACCATGTTGTTATGCACCATCGATACAATCTTGGGTAAAAAAAACATAATTACGACAAATGCGCTCATCTTCTGTCATGTTGTATTTTGCACCACGGACTTTGGTTTTTCTACCTTTGCCTTGACTTTGAGATTATGAATCCATATTACAAGAAATTAAGAATTGTAGAGAAGGTGTGATTGTTTTAGATTTGAAAAAGATTGAGAGATTGAGAAATTCTAGAGAGATTTAGAAATTCTGGTATGAGTTGAAATGTGTTTGAAATTGGGTATTTGTAGAGGTGGAAAATTATAACCCCTGTATGAGGAACTGATAAGCGATGACCATATCAACGAGCGATGTAATGACTAGCACTGGCGTTGGAATGACCAGCGAGCGATATTTTGACCATTTAACGATCGAAACTTTATCGCTCACTGGAAAGTCTATCGTTTATGCCTATATGTAAGGCTGCACAAAAACCGGTTAAGAACACCTGTACCGGACTGGTACCGGAAAAATCGGAACGGAACCATACCGGAATCGGTGTAACCGGTACAGGTATCGGTACTCAGTTTGAGAACCGGGATAAAACTAAGTAAAGGGACCGGTTCTGGGGTGGTACCGGACTGGAACCGGACCATTAGTACCGGCTAATATGAGCCGTTAAGATCTAGATATAGTTTTAATCTCAGTCGTCCATACTAGGTATAGTATATAGACTATCGAGAATCAGTTCATTCATATTTTTTTTTCTCGAAGAGCAGCAGTATCAGCCTACTCTCTTCTCTGTTCTCTCTATCGAGAATCAATCTCTGTTCGATCTGTTCGATTTGTTCTTCTTCATCACCATCTCTGACTAAGTCAGGTAACTATTCTTCATCTTATTGTTCGATTTGTTTGAATCTTCATGGATTGATTTAGGGTTTGAATCGATTTGAAATTGATTTATACTTTTTACTTTCTAGTAATCGTTTGTTTGAATCTTGTTCTGTTTGTATTAAGAGATTCAGTATATGTTTGAGATTGATTTGGGGTTTTTAGGGTTGAGTGCGTCTGGCTTGAACTTCTCTTGTTTATATATGTCAAGAACTCCTTCTATGAATTCATATTCTTATATAAATAATGTTGATTCCATCTTTTAGCTTCTGCTTTTTGCTGCTGCAATTGGTTATATGAGTGCAGCTCAATTTGAATGTGGCTTTGGCCTATTGCTTCCTGTAACAAATGTGCATCTCATTTTTCACTTTTCTATGCTTTCTTCATACTAGCAGTGATGCCCTAGAATTGCCTCTTCTGAATGTAACTTTGTCAGATGAACTATGTAATTTGGTGCTTGAGCTTTTGAATGAAAATACATGGATGTTTCAAAACCCTTTTAGTCTTGTTTCATTGCTTCCTAAATCTGAATGAAAGCTTTTACGGATTCATTTAACCTATGTAGGATTGATGTTTACATTAAATGGTCCAAATTATGGGCAGCCATGTTGGTTTGATGTTTACACTTTCTAGTAATCTCGTTCTTTTAGTGTTGACTGTTGAATTTGATTTGTATCACTCTCTTTTTTGTTTTCTTTAATAGTACTTACTTTTCTTGTATTGTTACTTACTTTCTTGTTTATCTTTTTTCCCCTGTTGCAGTCATAATTGAAGCTCTCCTAAAAGCTTGAAGTTCATTCCTTGCTAAGAAATGGAAGGTTGGTAACTTTCTTTATCTTGTTCTCTCTTGCT